>MU223157.1:1315239-1342169 GCA_018584345.1 Thuja plicata
ATAGGCATCAGGCATATCCAATGCTACTTTCATGAATCAACCTTTTTGGCACTCCTTGGGATGTACCTCAATATATAGAAGACTATTAAGTCCTACTCTATTAAGAGACTTGATGCTTCAATGGTTAGACTGAAACAAAATGACCTATTTCTAATGCAACTTGAATTGCAGATTTTCAAATCTATTTAAGTACATTACCTCTCTGATCAATGTATCAATTCAATTCTTCTGTGCTCCATACTTTCTTCTCTGTGATGATGTGCTTACTGTTCGTCGGTGTCTATAGAATTCCTTAGCCCTCCTTCAGCTTGATTGATCAGTACTGCATGAAGTTGTTCTTCATCCATTTCTCTTTAGCATCCTCTTTATATTCACTCCCCTTAATCCCCTTTTCATGTGATACAAAAATTAATTAATCTTGTCTCTTATATAGACATGATATTCACTATTTCTTAATTCTTGATTCTTGACTCTTGGCATGAAAAACAATCTAGCCAATTTGATTTAAATCATAACTACTTATTTGTCTCGTAGTTATCTTCATGCCAACTGTATAAATCAGTTCTAAATGAATTACTTAACTCTGGTCAAATAAAAAAAAGAAAACAACTAGTTAAGTCTATCTTTATCTCTTTCCAGCTAGATATTTTGTCATTTTCTAAACTCTTTGTTCCATTGGTCAACTCTTCAGTTAGTCATCAGTTACAACTGACAGTTCTGTCGGTGTGACTCTAGTTAGCTTCGGGATCTCCATCCATCAGGCAACTTTGTTTTCAGCTCGTCGGGCACCCTATGGTTTTTCTTCGTTGGGTAACACTATCTTATTCTCATTAGGTATCACTATGAATTTTCTTCTTTACCTTTACTAATGGTGTGCACTCCGTTGGTGTTATTTGTCACTTAGTGAATACTTGACTTTTATCCATTGCTGAAAGCATAACTTTGTTCCATTGATTCTCTGAAGTCTTTGGCATTGTTTACATGACCGTAAAGATGATATCAAGTTGACATCAATGAAAATACAAACCATTAACTGATTTAATGCCTTGCATTATCTTCAACTTAACATTATCAAACATTTAATTAGTTACATGTCATCAATCCTCACATGTGTGGTTAGGAAGTACATCAGCACTCTGATGAAGCACTAATATTAATTGCAATGTAATGTATAATAATGTCTAATAAAAATAAAAATGTTGCAAACAATAAATGAAGGCATACCTAGAGAGTAATCATGAATAAATGCCCAATTTTGGAAAGATCAGATGACATGTGCAAAGTGAAAAGTAATGAGTGGCATTATAATGATGGGATGCGTAAGTGAAAATGGGAGAAAAAATTGATGGGATGTGATGTGATTGTGATTTTATTGCGGAAAGAGATATTTTTGTGGGAAACAAAAAGTTTATTATGAATGTTCAACGATGAATTTAAAGAGATGACTAGAGCAAAAATTCACCCCAATTGGCTGTAGGAGGTTTGTCAGCTAGAGGAGGTCCATCAGCTATAGGAGTGTCTTCAACTAGAGGAGGTTCATTGGCTGTAGGAATGTCTTCAGCTGGAGGAGGTCCATTGGCTGCAAGAGTGTCTTAAGCTGGAGGAGGTCCATTGGCTACAAAAGTGTCTTTAGGTGGAGGAGGTCCATGGGCTATAGGAGTGTCATCAAATTGTCACAAGAACTCTTATTTAGTGGTGGTTTTATGGTACATACAGAGTCTGTGACCATTGACCAATAACTTGAAGCAGACATGGTCAATTGTAGACAATTGGACTACACCATTAGAAAATAGTTTTCAACCTCATAAGGGAAAAACAAATTATTTGTAAGCTTACCTTGATTCTCTTGAAATAGGGAGTCATATAGAAGTGCCCAGTCACCAGGAATAAACCATTTATTTTGTATGTGTGAATCATGCCATTTCTTCCATTAAAGCTAAATAAATTTGGTGTTTTGTAAAGCTAAGTTGAGGATCTCATCTAGATAATTAATCTATAGGAGCATATATTTCTAAGCCATAGGAAGATTTAATTTGAGCTATAATTTTGTGTGTAAAGTTTTATGCTCAAATTCTATGGGCATTATAGCAGTCTTTCCATACACCAATTCAAAAGGTCTAAATCCTGTAGGAGTTTTCCATTTGGTGTGGTAGGCCCACACAGCTTCCTATAATTGGCTACTCCAATCTATTTTGTGCAACTTAACTATCTTAAAGTGAGGATGGCCTCAATTTCCCTGTTGGTGATCTCCACCTGACCATTCACCTAGGGATGATATGGACTAGACTTCCTATGGAAAATGTTGTATTCCTCCATAAGTGTAGTGATAAGATTAGAAGTGAACTGAGCTCCCTGATCTGTGACTAGTTCCAATGGAACACAATACCTGGTAAATATTTCCTCATATAAAAATTGTGCAACCCTATTATCCCTCCCATGCTTCATAGCCCATACTTCCCCCCATTTAGTAACATAGTCAGTACAAACCAAAATGTAAGAGTTGTCATTTGCTGGGGGATGAATTTGTCTGACAAATTCTATTCCCCATTTATCAAATGGAGTGACTATAACCTAAGGAAATAGAGGCATTTCATTTGATTTGGTGGGCCAGCCCATACGCTGACATCTATCACACTTGCAGGTGTATTTGGCTATATCTTTGTAGAGAGTGGGCCAGTAATAGTCAGGATTGAGTATCTTCATGGCTGTACATTTGGCCGCAAAATGACCACCACAAGGTTCATCATGGTAGAAATGGAGGATATCATAGGTCTCATCCTCATGAATACACCTTCTTAGGATCTGATCAGGTCCAGTGTAGAAGAGACAGTTGGCCAGCCAAGAAAAATTGAAAGTCTTTTTAATTAATAGCCTCTTTTCCTTGGAATAAAAATGTGGTGGTACCTTTTGAGTAACCAAATAATTGGTGATGTCTGCATGCCAGGGGGTATGAGTGGAAATAGAAAATAGGTGGTCATCTAGAAATTTTTCATCTATGAAATGTGGGTCATCATCATTCTGTAATCTGGAGAGGAAATCAACCACTACATTAGTTTTGCCCGGTTTATCCTCTATCATGGTGTCGAACTCTTGTAGAAACATGAGCCATCTAGCAAGCCCTCTTGAAATAGTAGGAATTTCTACCAAATAATTGAAGGAAACATGATTAGTATGCACAAATATTGGGTAACCGGGTATGTAGTGGTGAAACTTATTCAGTGCATAAATTACAAACATGAATTCTTTTTCAATTACTGTGTAATTCAACTCCACCCCCTACAAATTCTTACTTATAAAGTAGATGACATGCTCTACTAGTCCATCTTCCTATCTGAGAATAGTGCCTATAGCATGGTCAGAGGCATCTGTGTGGATGTGGAATGGTAATGCCCAATTAGGTCCTCTAAGAACTGGTTCCTATGTAAGTACTTTCTTCAGCTACAAGAAGGATTCTTCACAAGATGTTGTCCATACAAACTTAGAATCCTTTGTGAGTAGGGATTACATGGGCCTAGATAATTTTCTAAAATCCTTTATGAATCGTCAGTAGTAACTAGCATGTCCTAGAAAGATAGAAACATACTTCTATTTGGTGGGAGTAGGGAGGTTCATAATGACTTCAATTTTTGTTGGATCCATTTGTATTCCCTTGGTAGAGATGTAGTGACCTAACACCACACCTTCCTACATCATCATGAAGAATTTCTCACTATTAAGGGATAAATTATGCTCCTTACACCTAGTAAGAAGTCTTTCCAAATTGACCAATGCTTCCTCATAGGTTTCCCCATAAGTTGTGAAGTCGTCCATGTATATTTCCATACAAGCATGGGAGCTATCAGCAGAAATGCTAATAACTGGACGCTAGAATGTAGCTGGAGCATTACAAAGGCCAAAAGGAAGTACAAAGTAAGAAAATGTTCCCCAAGGGCAAGTGAATGTTGTTTTCTCCTGATCTTTAGGAAGGATCATGATCTGGTTGTAGCCACTATATCCGTCCAGGAAAGAAAAATAACACTTTCCTTGCAGGTCCTTGTAAAACCTGCTGAACTCTTTGTTTTTTTGTTAAGGTTTCGGGTCCTTGTAAAACCTGCTTTTACTTAATCAGAACACTTTCCTGCAAGGGAATCTAGGACTTGGTCTATAAATGGCAGGCAAAAATGGTCCTTCTTGGTGGGATTGTTAATTTCCTTATAGTCAACACATACTCACCACTTTCCTCCTTTCTTTGGGACAATAGCTAAAGGTGAGACCCATTGGCTGTCAGAGATTGGGTAGATAAAATTGATGTTCAATAATTTGTAACTTTGTTTTGACAATTTCTCTTAACGCAGGGTTTATACACCTCTGTAACTGTCTGACAGGATGTTTGTCTTCTTTTAGGAATATTCAGTAGGTACATATTTTGGGGTCCAAACCTTTCATGTCAGAATAATCCCAGGTGAATGCCGTGGCATGTCTTTTCAGTAGGGTGGTCAAAGATGTTTGTTGCTGGTCTGTAAGTTGGCTATTAATATGTAAGCAATAATCAGGGGGAACTTCCAACTGCTTTGTGAGTTCTTACCATAGATGCATCTATTAATGGAGGCACTTGGACCTCATGGGTAAGTAGTTGGTGGTAGAGGTTCTTGGCTACAAGAAAGGGAGGTAAGGCACAATCAGGGTACAAAGCTTATAGGGAGCAGTTATGGGGTTTGAGAAAGTTAATGGATTTTGAATCATGACCATACTAGTTATTCAGAATGTTGGTGATTACAATGTCCTCCTCCTATAGCTATAGGAAAGAATCCCTTTCTAAAATCATGAGTTGGGATACTAAATTGACTACTTCAGCCTCCTCTCTAATGTTAGGCCATATTGGTGAGGCAAAATCCATTTGTGGTTGTTCTGGCAGATGTAAAGCTAATGTCTTAGTATGTTGACCATTAGAAATTGTCATACTGCTAGAGAGACATCCAATAAAGGCATCAACAGTAGCCAGCCAGGGTTGACCAAAAATTATGGGATAGCCTCCTAATGTGGCTTTAGGTGAGAAGATCATAAAGTCAGCAGGGTAAGACCAATTTTCAAGGTCAATAACTATATCCTCCACTACCCCATTGGGTTTTACTGTGGAACTATCTGCAATCTATAGGACACTGGGTGTTTCTTGGATGGTAGTGATGTGAAGTTACTGCATGATATCTTTTGTCATGACATTTATGGAAGCTCCTAGGTCAATTAGAGAATTTTTGATGGCTGTCCCATTAATGGTTACTTTGACAACTAGGCTACCTGGATTAGAATACTTGGGGACCACTATCTTGCCAAGCATGATATCAGTAAGTTTACCTAGGACATGGACTATCTGGGGGTCCTTCCACTTATGACTAGTATTTTAAAAGAAAGCTTCCTTTATAGCCTTCCCATATGTGGGGACCTCCTTGATTACCTAAAACATCAGAATCTAGACATTAATGTTCTTTAATTGATCTAGGATGTCAAAGGTTGCATCTTTCTCATGTTTAGACTTATCAACCCACAACCTTTGTGGAAAGGGAGGTTGAGCTAGCTGTACTGGTGCTGGTAATACCATCAGACCTACTAGAGTGAACTCTGGTGTAGTTTGAGGTAGGGGCTCATCTGGAGTTACTTTAGTTATAATAGGAGGTGTCGGAAGAGTGGTTCTAGATAGTAAATGAATGTCATTGATTGTGTATGCAGGGTACTAGTTTGTGAAAGGAAACTAAGTGTGCATAAAATAGTTCCCTATGCTAAACTCCTAAGAAGAGGATCATGCAAATTCAGATTTAACCCTTATCAATTATAGAATAATAATACAATTAACTTAGATGTTTCTGCAATAACATGCATACATAGAAAAAAATGAGAATGACACAATGATTTACCCTGGGGAAAACCTTTCAGTAAAAAAACCCCAGCACTCCAAAACCTGCACAATGTATTAATCAAAATTGTTGTTGTTCACAATACACTTGCAATGCAAGTTCTCTCAGGAGATAATCGACACTTGAAGACAAATCCAACAACATAATAGCATTCCAACAATACACTAACTTCTCACTCAGCGATTTGCAACCCTAAAACACTTATATCATGCACTTCCTTTTTAGGGCAACTTCCAAAGACAGTCATATTAGGGTTTTACCATTCTTTGCAGTACTCAACATGATCATTTTCCACATGTATTACATGTCTTCACCCATCATCAAATGTTTCACAATTATCTCTTAAAAATATTAATGACCTTCATAGGAATGCGTCATAACCATTTCAGTCATGATTACCTTACACATTGTCCAAAGTGCTGACATTTGGAAAATAACCTCTACCACATAAAGGGATGGCTAGATCCACCTAGACCAAGTTTGATCATCCTTGTCATCTTCCAAGTGGAGTTAAAACACAACATGTTCACTCAACTAAATGACATAACAGATATCAAACTTAAATAAATTATTTGCAAACAATTAATTACAAAACAAATAATATCAAATGTAAGGAAATATACAAGGTTGAGACACATTATTCCTAACAGTTTGGATCAACTGAATAGACATTTTTCTGAGGTATTGGTGGCCTATTATTAGGATTCAATTGAGGTTGTGCAAGGAGTTGACTAGGCTTAGGAGGTGTTTTTGTGGCTATAGAAGGTGGTAGAAGGGCTTGTTTTTGTGGTAGTTGTGGTGGCTATGGAAGTCCCTGCTACTGGTTTGGCCATTGCTGACTCCTATGCCACTGAGGGTTTTTTTGACAATTCCCCTGGAGTTTTTTCCAATTCCCTTGGGGTTATTTCCATTGAGTACTTAGGTAAGGTTTCCACTAAGGTTGAGGATTAGTCCAAGGAGGGTATTTATTATTCATAGGTTGTTGCCATTGATTACAATAAAATAGACTAGTAAAAGTAAGCGGGTCCTAAGACATAAATTGTCTTTGAGACCATGGTCTTCATTGTGCAATGAAGAATACTTTCTCATCATCCCCTTCAACTGGATTTTAATCAGTGGGTAGCTATGTAGTCTCCATATTAGCAACCAATTTATAATGGCAATCTCTCTTCTTATGTCTACAATCTAGACAAAACTCTGCTAGCATAGCTTCGGCCTCCTCATGTTTCTTTTTCACCTTCATTGTGTCCAACTGGGTGGCCATGTTATTGATAATGTCCTTATTAAACTCAAACAACAAATGTGTGACTTTTTTCCCTTGAGGCTCCAGCACCAATAGTTTTTCCTTTTATGGCTCTGTATCCTCGACCCTTCTTCATTGCAGCTCTTGAGTAATTGAGGCATAATTTCTTGATATCACTCCATGTGGATTGGGTGATATCTCCTTCGGCCATAAGATCCAAGGCCTCAGTGCATCCTTCATTTATACCCCGTAGAAAGAGAATTTTTTAGGACTCCTCATTAAGCTAATGATGAGTATTTTGCTGCAGGATGGACAAGAAGCTCAACACATAATCCTCTAGGCTTTCATCCTCCTTCTAGTTCATCTTGAAGATGTCATCCCCTCTCATATCATTTCTCCTGTAGTATTCTTTGTAGTTGTCCAGGAACATTACCTTCATTTCATCCCAATTATGAACAACATCCTGAACTAAGCCCAAACCATCATAATTCAAACTCTTTAAGAGTTGCAAGAAAAAAATTGATCCTATGGGCATCTGTGGTGTAGTCATAACTATGGCAGAGGATGTAAAATTCAAAGAGGTAGGTATCTAGATCTTCGGTCACTAGGCCATAAAATTTGGGAAGAGATGATGATGGAATAGTCTTGAGGTTGTTGTTATCATGTTGATCAGTAATGGGAAATGGAAAGGTATGGGGGTTCTCCATCCTAGGAAGACACTGAGGGAGACCTTGCAGTTGGTAAACAACTAGAGGTAGTGGATTTTCTTCTTGATTGTTTGGGTTTTGGATTCTAAGATTGGCTAAAGCTTCTGAAAATGGATTAAAATATAGTTCACCTTCTAGAAGGTGAAATTTCAGTGGATCACCTTATGAGGATGATGATGATTCTGGTATAGGAAGGTTGAAAATTGTATCAGCAAACTAACCCTCCTCTTCATCTTTGTCAGTTATGAATATATCTCCTAAACGATTGTTGGGGTAGTTGGGTAAGTACCTTCCTAGAGCTTCTCTTCTTCTTCTATGCATATAGGTAAGTGAAAGATTTCAAGGTGGAGTGAAAGACTTATTTTGACAGAAAATCCTATTTAAAAAGGATGAACATGCTGGAATTCAAAATATATCAATGGCTGATGGAAAATACTTGGTTTGACACCGTCCCCGGCAACGACACCAAACATGATCGGTTCTATTTAAGGTATCAAATACTAGGCAAGTACCATAACTCAGGGATTGGACATCTGATCGAGAAGCTATCCTCCTTTAAAGAAACTCATTTAATTTATCAACCCAGGGATGTATTACCTTAAATGGATTAGAAAAGTATATGCACCAAGGATTTTTACTCAGACCATGCTATGGCTACAGGCAACAAATTTATTTTGAAGGTAAACTATTCTATGGCTGGTAGAAGTAAATTTCTTTGAAAGGAAACTATTTTAAAGCTATGGAGAATGATGGAAATGAAATGCAGAAGTGAAAGCACTTGAAGGAACATTATAACTTGAAAAGATTGGAAAACATAATCATAGTGCTTCAATAGCTCTGCCTCTTTGGCTACAGGAAATGCTAGACTACCCTGCGGCTTTTGGCTGCAAGAACTGTGTTAACACCAAAATTGTAAAACCAAGATGTGGGAAACTTAAACTATATGAAAATGATCCTATCTAGCTAACATAGATACCTCACCAAGTGTGCCCCCTTGAGTGAGTATCCAAACTCAATTATCATGAACTATAGATTTAAAAATTCATTCTCTATTGATCAAAAACGTATTACAAATTCAACTGTAAAGAAATAGAATGTAAACTATAACTGATAATGCCCTCCTTCTCACATAGGAGTGGGGATTTATTTAATAAAAACATCTAACTTCTATATAGTCACACCATAAATATAAGCGGATATTTTATTACAACTCTACTAAACATGAAAGAAAACTATAAAATTGGAGATTGAATCGATCCATGAAAGAGGAAGGAAATGCTTTTGACAACAAATCCAACTTCCCACTCTTCCCTAGATTTTCTCAAAGAATTTATAATGATTCCTAGGTATTTGCTTATTTTATGCCACCTTGTTCATCTCAAATCCATCTGTGATGCACCTGAGGTTTCCCTGTATGCACCTATTGCAAGACTAGGTCGAGCATCTAGAACATGGGCGAGGTTTACCTGGTCAAGGTAATAATTGCTAATTTGGTGCATTGCACTCTAGATGTTAGAGACATTTATGATAAAATAAATCAAGATACACATTCATCATTCATTTTTAAGAAACAAATTCATTTCAAAAAGACATAAATATAATTCCAAAATAAGTAATCTAGCATCTTTATCCAAGCGCAGCATGTTTAAGTATTTCCAATCACAAAATTGGTTTGGTGGGAACATGCCACATAACATCAAATATAAGTAAAAGTATCTGGAAAAGCATAAGAATCATGATGAAAACATGGAAAATATCCTATCAAGAGCATGTCCTAGGGATTCTAAAGTATGGCATTAATACTCCCTATCAACAATTATACCAAATGCAAATGGAACTTGCGACGCTCAAGCAAGAAAAGACTAAACCAATGAAGAAGTACTCTTTGGAACATATATGTCTGTTTCCTTTTCACAAGAGTATAAAAATGGTTCCACTCCCACCTAACATGGAATGAACCAAATACAAAAAATATATGGGATAAATGGATCCACATGACCATGTTAGATAATTTTGTGCCCTAAGCATAGAGTACATGCACGAACCAACTTATTTGAGGAGGTTTTTTTTGGGAAGTCTAGGTGGAAATGCTATGGAATGGTTCTCCAAACTCACACCAAGTGTGAAATTATTTGAGGAGTTGATTTAATTATTTTTCCAACATTACTCCTACAAAATACAACACAACGTAACTGTTATGGATATTTGCAACACAAAACAATGAATGGGTGAATCCTTCACATACTTTTTGCAATGACGGAGGAGAATATTTGCAAGGTACTCAAGAGAAATACCCGAATATGAAAAGATAGAAATATTTATCAATAAATTAGTACCCAAAATGAACTATGCTTGACAAATGAAATATTCTCCTAGTTTCGACAGAATGATCAAAAATGCTATTCATGTAGAAGACGTTATGGTCAAGAAAGGAGAGATCACACTCTAAAGTGACAATAAATCTAACAACTATAACAACAAACCTAAATGGTGGAATAAGAACAAGAATTTTTTTAGTGATGGAGTGGTTGAAGCCTTGAATACAAATGCTAAACGAGTTGTGTTTAATCTTACAAACAACTTACAAGCAAGCAAAGAAGCTAATGTAACAACCGCAATACCAAGAGAAAAAACTGATACCAACCAAAGTAAACCATGGATTTCTAGACCTAAAAGAGCATTTAATCCATTGGGAGAACCTCTTGAGACATTTTTGAATCAAAACCATGGAACGGGAAGTAAAACCAAGGTGGTGGAATGATAATTCCTATTGTGACTTCCATAAGAATAAAGGACACAAGACTAATTACTCTGTTAAGCTCAAAAAAGTTATACAAGACCTCAATGAGGGGGGCAAGATCAAAGTGGAAGGACATACCTCTAATGAAGATCACATGACATATAACAAACCATTTCCTAACCATGAGAAAGGAGAAGCTTCTAAAGCAAAGGGAAATGAAGTCAATTACACCTATTCTCATAACGATAATGTGATCAATATGTTGGACATAAAAATAAAATCAATAAATGTGATCACTATCAAAGGTGCCCAAGACAAATTGACACATTTTAATGTGGTAACTTGAAGCCAAGCACAAGTCATGATTAAAGGGGTTAAATCCTCATCAAAACAAGTGACATCATCTAAAGCACCTGTTGTCACAATTCCTAAACCAACAATGACAAGACAAAAAATTTCTATACCATCTTCCAACTATAACTTAGTAGACCAATTGAAAAGGACCTTAGCTCAAATCTCTATATTAAAGTTATTAAAAATCTCTTTAGTGCATAGGGAAATTCTTGAACAATCCCTACATTCCGCAAATGTTCCAAAAGAAATAGAAGTGGACAAATTCCAGGCAATGGTAAATCACATATAAGCTCCACATTACCCCTCCTTTTTAGAGGAACATGAAAAATCCTTGACTCATCCCCATAACCAACCCCTCCACATTGAATTTTTGATCCATAAATCCTGTGTAAAATGTGTATTGATAGATGGAGGTGCAGGGTTCAATATATGTACTCTCAATCAAATCAAGAACCTGGGTCTTTCAGAAAAAACAATTGATTCAAGAAGTAAGATAACCATCAAGGCTTATAATGAAGAAGAAAGATCATCCATAGGGCTAATTATTTTACCAATTAGAATAGGACTGTTGGACTTCATCAAGGGATTAAAAAATCTAGGCAATTACCATGACTCAAGGATTGGACATCCTACCGAGAAGCTATCCTCCTTAACATGAAGGCTCATTTAAATTATCAACCCGAGGGCGTATACTTGAAATGAATCTGCAAAGTATATGCACTATATGATTCTTTGAGTTATTCTATCATTGCAAAACTTAAAATATAACAATGTTGGAAATGAATCTAACTGCACAGTAATGGCTGCAGGAAATTGTGTAAATTGCTACAATAGTGGTTGCAGATGGTACACAACTATTGAAATTAACTTCACTGCAACATAACTAATCTAAAACAACACATTACTAATCACTAAGCATCTGAACTATAATATAAACTACTCTAAACAATTATAGAGTCATAGTATCTCAAGTGGCCTTTTCTTGAGTGGGTACAATCTTAGCTAAAAGTATTCAGTATTCAATGTACAAGCTCAATTTCTGAAATCATATTCTTATTGAAAAATAAAATTATTACATGAACTAATATCAAACTTGTTGATTAAAAAAAGACACTACTAACAAGGCTTAGCATAAACTAGATACTCCCTAATCATCCCTCCACTCAAGTGAGAGCTCATAGATATACACGAGGCTTGAGAGTTGGATTAATTACAAACTCAATATCTTGTGAAAATTTTTATTTCTCCCACAACATCAAGGATATTACTTATTCCCAAAAAAACTAATAAAGAAAAAACTGAATTGAGTTGAGAGTGTTTTAATCCACTTCAAACTCTTACAACATGCAAATACACATATGGCTAAAAATGTGCATAAATACATGCCATAACTATTTAGGACTCATAAATTATTATTCCCATAAGTTACTCCACTATTTTATGACTTCAACAAATTTATATACATGAGATAAACAAGAGGTGGAAGACTTCAAATAAGAATATAAGTCATTCCTCAACTACTGCCTTCAAACTTGCCACCTTTTACTCAGTCAACTTCAGATGAGTGTTACTCATTAACTATTGTGAATTAACTCAAATAGTAAAAAGAGTTTTTCTCCTCCTTTTCCAATTTCTAAATCAATAATAAAATTGTAATTTCATTAAGTATTGAGTGAGATACTCCTATTTTACTGAACTATTTTTTGACTTTTTCTGTTGCCTTTTCTATTGCCACTTTTTCTGCAGTCAACTTTAAATGTGTGTTTCTCATTAACTCTTGTGATTTAACTCAAACTGTCAAAAGGGTTTTTTATCCTCATTTTTATCTTTCAAAATAATTAAGAAAATATAGATTTCATTAATAAATGTGAGAGATATTCTTACTTTCCTGAAACTGTCTGTTGACTTTTTTTGCATTTCGAGCAACTACTAAATATTGACAAGTGTCAACTTGCTTCTCCTTCTTTCTAGCTCCATGAACAACTCAAATATCTCATAAAAAACATGTTAATAATATGAAAAGAATTATTATTTAATAATAACCATTAATAGTGGTGAGCATTCCCGCGTGTCACACGGGTGACCCAGGTTTGATCCCTGACAATGACGCCAAAAATGTTGGACCTCATAAAGGGATCAAAAAATAGGCAATTACCATGACTCAGGGATTGTACATCCTACCGAGCAGCTATCCTTATTAACATGAAGGCTCATTTAAATTATCAACCTAAGGATATATACTTGAAATGAATCTACAAAGTATATGCACTATGAGATTCTTTGAGTTATTCTATCATTGCAAAACTTAAAATATAACATTGGTGGAAATGAATCTAACTGCACAGTAATGGCTGCAGGAAACTGCATAGCAATCGTTGCAGGAAACTGTGTAAATTGCTATAATAGTAGCTGCAGATGGTACATAACTACTGAAATTAACATCACTACAACATAACTGATCTCAAACAATGCATTATTAATCACTAAGCATCTGAACTATAATCTAAACTACTCTAAACAATTATAGAGTCATAGTATCTCAAGTGGCCTTTTCTTGAGTGGCTACAATCTTAGCTACAAGTATTCAATTGTTAATGTACAAGCTCAATTTCTGAAATCATATCTTATTTCAAATTAAAATGAATACATGAACTGATATCAAACTTGATGATTAAACAAAGACAATATTAACAAGACTTAGCACAAACTAGATAGTCCCTAATCATCCCTCCACTAAAGCAAGTGCTCATAGATATACATGAGGCTTGAGAGTTGAATTAATTAAAAACTCAAAAAATTGTGACAAATATCATTTCTCCCACAACATCAAGGAGATGAATTATTCCCCAAAAAACTAATAAAGAACAAACTGAAATGAGTTGAGAGTGTTCTAATCCACTTTAAACTCTTACAACATGAAAATACACATATGACTGAAAATGTGCATAAATACATGTCATAACTATTTAGGACTCAACAATTATTGTTCCCATAAGTTACTCCACTATTTTATGACTTCAAAAACTTTATATCCATGAGATAAAAAAGAGGTGGAAGAGTTCAAATAAGGCTAGAGGTCATTCCTTAACTGTTGCCTTCAAACTGACCATCTTTTACTCAGTCAACTTCAGATAAGTGTTTCTCATTAACTATTGTGAATTAACTCAAATGGTCAAAAGGGTTTTTGATCCTCCTTTTTATATTTCCAAATAATTAAGAAAATATGGATTTCATTAAGAATTGTGAGAGATATTCTTATTTTCCTAAAGTTGTTTGTTCTACATTTCAAGCAACTACTAAATATTGAGAAGTGTCAACTTGCTTCTCCTTCTTTCCAGCTCCATGAATGACTCAAATATCTCAAAAAAAACATCTTAATCATATAAAAACAATTATTATTTAATAATAACCATTTATGATAATATTTTATCACAATTTAGCATTAACTAGCTAGACATACAAATGCTAATCAAGAAATCATTAATCATAGTTAATGCTTCATAAATCAAGGTAATGTATGAAAATGAATTGGAAAGATATTGTAAACATAGGTTAAAGTGTTATAGAAACAGAATATAAATATGCCATTTGATAGGCTCATCATTTCCCCCCAACTGAAATCTTACTTTTCCTCAAGCAGGGGATAGACATTGGTTAGACATGAAAGCTATTAGCATGAAATCCTCTGAATTTTTCTCCTTAAGTCCTCTTTATATTTGTTTGTTTCATCTCGAACACTTCTCAATGTCATAATTTCTTCCCCTTTTTATCTCTTCATAATAAATTCCATTTTTATTTCTCTTTACTTTATCATTCTCATTTTTTCATAGCTGCCCTGAAATAGTTCTATCCTTTGTCACTTTGAATCTTGATTTTAGCTTTTGTCATTTTGAGGAAACAACAGAAAATGGAAGTTAATAGATGAATGAAACAAAATAAACATTAATATAGGAGGTAGTATAAAAATTTGTTGGCAAGGTCATCCTCCTGTAGTCTATGACAACAACACAAGGTATTCATGTATTCCCCCCCAACTCAAAGGTTATTTATCCTCAAATGAAAATGTATGTATGAGGGTAGGAAAATTAATCAGTTATGAAGCATATAATTAGAATAATGACAATTGAAAAACAAACTGCAAGGCATAGATAATTAAATACTAAAAAATGATAAATATTCTAAATAAATAGAAATCATAAATGTAGTACCATTTGTGTTGTTGTGAGAAGCTTCAAACTTTTAAAACAACTAAAAGTATAGGTTCCTTCATTGCTGAATATTTAGGTCCCTCCAAGAGTGTTTCAAATTTAATATAAGTAGTTGTATATGTCCTCATACTTGGTGCAAATTATCTTTTGAATCACATAGTAGTTGCTTCATGATAATTGTTTAGTCATACAACAGTGGCTGCAGGATGTTTTCTCAGGCACACGGTAGTTGCTAGAGGATAACCTCAGAGTCATACAATAGTGGATGCATGATGAATTATTAGTCATACATCAGTGGTTATGGGATGAATGTTAAAGAAAACAACAATTTCTACATGCAACTTCTAGAAAAACTCTATCCATCCAATGACTTATAATACAACTTTGGATGTCCATTGGCCATTAAATAAAATTTGATTAGACCAACTAGACAACACCATTGAATAGACATTCTTGAAAACATGAAGACCCAACTATATAATGGATTTTTTTTTGACAACATATGCAAAGACTCTCTTTTGAAATTAAAGACTTGACTCATGCACAACCTTGAAAAGTGACTTGAAGTTTGAGAAACCAACCAGTTGTGACCTTCTCTAAAATAGTCAACTAGATAAGAAGAACTAGGAAACATCTAAGACATTGTGTGGAACACTTATTAAATGAAAAACCTACCCAAACCTATCCTAACCTACACTAACTATAAAAAAACAATTTCTTAAACAAAACCATTAACTGGTTCTTTGAAGTATCTCCCTTTTCTCAACAACTTCCAATGCTTCACATCTTTATGAGAAATCAGAAATAGTTGCAACATCAGTAGAAACTTAATAAACAAAAATTTTGGAAAGGAATTAAAAAACTTACTTATTACTTCATGCTAGAAATACATTATGTTGTATTAAAGTGCATAAGTAAGCTGAAATAGTTCTCCTTTAGCTATAGCTTCATATTCAGCTTCATCTTTAGTTGTAACTATTGGAAATAATGGAATGGTGTATTGAGAGGGGAGGATTGAATCAGTACCCTCAAAATTTTTATCAATTAACCTTTATCCTTTTGTAATCAATACATTTTCTTACCATTCATATATGTTATTCTATCTTTGTGTATGTACCATCAATTCATAAACTAATTAGCATGTCAAAAATTCATAGAAGCATTCATGAAATGTATAGACACATGACACAAGATTTTGTAACAGAGAAAAACCCTATTAGAAGGTAAAAATAGTGGTGGGGATGAAACACACAAAGCTTCACTATCTGCAGAATGGAAGGGGTCGATTAAGGCTTACAATTTGATCACTTCTAATGATCTACCCTGTTAGGAGTATTATGTGGAGACTGGTTAAGGTCTAATCTATTAAGAGCTTTATCAACACTATTTAGTGTGCACTCAGTTAAGAGATTTACAAAGGATTGTTAAATATGCCTTTCTTGAAAGGATTTCTTCTATTTGCTACACTTTTTAGAATGTAGACAAAAATAATCAGTGACCTGGGTGTATGAAATCTACAATTGTAGATTTATAGATCCATTAAATTCACATGTACAATGTATCACCTAATGTGATTGATTAATACATATGTTGCTCGATAGACTTGAATCTAGTTCTTGATAACCTAATTCTTGATAACCTAATTCATCTTTTGTGGTTCTTGCTCAAAAATCTTAGTCTGATCCATAGATGTGATCCTTGGCTACAATCATCCTCACATCCATTTCAAATGAATGATTACACATCTATTTATATAATAGATTGACCTATTTTAGTTTCACGCATTACAAAGACAACTCTATGATCAAAGGTTTACAACTTGACCTTGATCTCCTAGATTGCATATTTTCAACTAGTTAGAATGATTAAAACAATTACAATTACATTGCTTGTCCCTCAAGAAATGGTTTTAAATCAAATCGAAATGCTAAATATAAAACATAAGTGTTTTATCTCACGTGGAAGTTAGATCCACATTTCTTGGGATATAAATGACTTTTTATGTCTGATGCTCGGGTTTCTCTATTGTCTGTCAATCAGTTTTCCTTCTGTGAACTATCCATCAAGTTCCCTTTCTCTATCACATTCCTATGATTTTCTACTCTGTCGGTTTACACCTCAACATTTTTGGGTTAAACTATGTATTTGGGTTTCTCTTGTGATATTTCTTGTCAGGTTTCTCTTGAACTTAACACTTTCAGTGACCTTTGTTATTTCTACTTTCAGTTTTTACTAAAAGTATTTCTTTCGGTGTAGGTGTTACTGATGGTTCATAAACTATTTTCCCTTTGCATACTAATGGAAAAATGTGTCATCAATCTCCCCCTTTGACATTAGTATCAAAAACTGATATATGCAAAATACTAAATTGTGTAGTATGTACACCATGTGTTTACCTTGTCATTTATGACTCCCCCTATGTATATTCTGGTATAGTATATGTATATACATGTACACTTGCCTTTATACTATACTCCCTTTTCACCTTATCTTTATATCATTTCCCCCTTTTTATCATATCATTCTTCCCCTTTTTACTATTGTACATATCATTTTCCCCCTTTTTTGATAGTAAGGGAAAAGGTGTATACTTACAACTTATCAAAAATAGGGGAATGGGAATTATTCATGTCATCCATTAGTTTCTCCCATTTCTCCTTTAGGTGTTTAGGAGCCATTTTCTCTAGTGTTATTCGGGCATGCATATCATAGATTCTATCTACTATAGACATCTTTGGGTGGCAATTAACTATCTTGCCAAAGTCATGTGTTGTTGTAGGAGTGTAAGATTTGGTAGCATTAGAGCTTGTAGCTTAGTAACCTCATCTCTAAACTTGGTTTTTGCCTCTATAATTTCCTATCTCAACCTTCTAGATTTCATAATCTTTTCCAAATGCATCTTGATTGCATTTTCATTTTTGGTTAGACTGTGTGCACTTGTATTTAGGTCAGAATCTATTTGTGCAATCTTATCATTATTTTCCTTAGTTAATTTATCTAAAGTGCACAACTTTTGTATTAAGGCAATAGATTCATAAATTATTGGATCTAATTCATTTGCAAGTTTTGAGAGCTTCACCTTGTTCTCTGCCACTTCTTGGCTGATCTTTTCTATCAATTTGTTTTGATATTTTTGTTCTGCTTGTTCTTCAATGACTTTTTCCACATCCACATTTTGAGATGTGATGGCCTCAGTTAGAACAATAAGTTTCTCAAGGATGGGGGCATTTTGATCAACATATATTTCAGGAACTATTTGTGTCAATATATCCCTTGTTGTTTCTAACACTAGGGATTCTTTGTGCTCTTTCCTTATCTTTTCTTGCATAGCTTTCCTTTGACATATTTCTCCATACTCTTTGAGAGATTCAAAATCCAATGTAGAAGAATCACACTTTGGTATATCAATGATCTCATCTAGTGTTACCTTCAGTTTGGACTTCTTTGTCTTCTTCTTCTTCTTGGATACTGAGTGGGAAGCACTTGAATGTACTACCAAAGCAAGATCCTTTGCTTGGTTAGATGTGCTTGATGAAGGATTTTGTGGTGTTGTGCCTTTTTCATGCTGCTTGGTATCTGCCTATTGGTTGGGAGTGGACATCTCCACATCAACCTTCAATTTATTTGCAGCATCTCCTTTGGTATCCTTAGGAGTATTATATTATTTCTTCTCTTCTTCACCTTTTTCTTTCTGCCCTTCATCTTTTTCTTGTTGTGCTAAATCTATGACATTTTGGTCATCAATTGTATCTTTTTGTCCATCACTACCCTTATCCTTGGGTATGCTTGCATCGAGCTCGGGTGAGTTTTCCTTTTGTGAGATTATGTTAATAGCTTGTATTAACAATGACATTTTTCCTGGTATATTCACCTGTGCAGTATCTGTAGTTATGTCCTGTTCATCAGTTTGGGCTAGGACAATAGTGACATCTTCATATTTTTGTACCTCATCTATAGGATCTCCTCTGGTAATATAAATGATAGTATTATCAGGCCATGTTTCATTTGCAATGTCCATATCCTTGTTTGTTTTTGTGTTCAATGCTTCTTCATTTACATCCTCATTATTTATAATAATGTGTTTTGGGCTTGGTTTAGCCTGATTTTCTTCATTGTGTGGTTTTTCGATGAGTGCTATTTGTGGCTCAGGGCTTGTTTCCTTTTTTGGTACATCAAGTATATTTATCCATTCATCTTCACTCTTCCTATCGAGCTCAATTATATGTCCCTTTAGCACTTGGTAGGATCTTAACTTTGGTGAGAACCTATTGGAATGTTTCTTCATCATTTCTTTAATCTCTTCCATTTTAAATTCAAGTGGAATGACTGAAACTAGGGTTCTTTCCCTTATTTGTTTCTCTTCTTTTAGAGTATATGTCCACCTAGACAACAATCTATCCATAATTTATTTTGGCATTTTATCTTCAAATTGAATTGGTATAAATTTAAATACAATCATCATTGTGATGATGCCTTCTTCTAACTTGTTCTATTCCTAGGGGTCTAGAGTTAGCCATTTTCTAATCTTGGGGTCACTTATTGATCCTGACTTGATCATTGATGCACATAACTCATCAATTGTGGTAGGCATCTTATTCTTAATAGGTTATTCATCCTATTTAGTTTCCTCAATGTCTTCCTTAGTTTTGATGAACTTACTTCTTTTTGTTGGTGCCTTTTTTCCTATTTGAGGCTTTCTTTTATAGGTCCTTACTTGACCTTTCTTGATCAGTGAAGGACTTGCATCCTTTGTTGTCTAAATTCTGGTCCTAGATGCAGCAATAGTCCTAGGCTTCTTTCGGGGTGGTGCATCAGACTCTGTGGATTCTGAGTCACTCACTTTCTCAGCTTCACCAATGGGTGACTGACCCTCAGTTTTTTCTATCTATTTTATTTCCTCTTCATTTACCAACAAATTTTTATTCAAAGTCTTAACCATTTTTTCCTTCTTCCTATCAATTTTTTTCACAACTAAACTAGTTTTTATCCTTTCCTTGGCTTCCTCATAAGTTCCAAACTTAGGTTGTGATTTGTCCAATGGTTCATTTATCAATTCTTCAATGGCATTTTTTTCTTGATCTATGTCAATCTCATAGTCAAGTGGTGCCAGTCATCCTATCCTCGGTACAACTGGCTTGATATAGGTGTAATCAATGTCCACCATAAAAAAATGTCAGTTTTGTACTTTTATATTGTATGATCTTTTCTCTTAAGTCTTTAGAATTTTCCAAATAAGAGTTCTAGCTCTGATACCAATTATTGGAAATAATAGAATGGTGTACTGTGAGGGGATGGGTGAACCAATACCCTCAAAACTTTTATCAATTAAACTTTATCCTTTTGTAATCAATACATTTTATTACCATTTATATTTGCTATTCTATCTTTGTGTATGTACCATCAATTCATAAACTAATTATCATTTAAAATATTCATAGAACTATTCATGAAATGTATAGACACATGACACAAGATTTGGTAATAGAGAAACCCCTATTAGAAGGTAAAAAATGTGGTGGGGATGAAACCTGCAAAGATTCACTATCTACAGAATGGAAGGGGCCAGTTAAGGCTTACAATTTGATCACTTTTGATGATCTACCATGTTAGAATTATTATGTGGAGATTGGTTAAGGTCTACTGTATTAATAGCTTTAGCAACACTATTTAGTGTGCCCTCGATTAAGATATTTACAAAGGATTGTTAAATCCACCTTTCTTGAAATGATTTATTCTATTTTCTACACTTTTTAGAATGTAGACAAAAATAATCATTGACCTAGGTGTATGCAATCTACAATTGCAAATTTACAAATCCATTAAATTCACATGTATATTGTATCACCTAATGTGATTGATTAATACGTCTGTTGCTCGGTAGCCTTGAGTCTGGTTCTTGATAACCTAATTCATCTATTGTTGTTCTTGCACAAAACTCTTAGTTTGATCCATAGATGTGCTCCTTGGCTAGAATCATCCTCACATCCATTTGAAATGAATGATTACACATCTATTTATACAATAGATTGACCTATTTTAGTTTCACGTATTACAAAGATAAATCTATGATCAAAGGTTTACAACTTGACCTTGATCTCCTAGTTTGCATATTTTCAATCACTTAGACTAATTAAAACAATTAAAATTATATTTCTTGTCCCTCAAGAAATGGTTGTAAATCAAATAAAAATGCTAAATATAAAACATAAGTATTTTAATGGAGGTGGAAGTCAGATCCACATTTCTCGGGATACAACTAACTTTCGGTGTCAAATTCTTCGGTTGCTCCATTTTCTGTCAGTGGGTGTTCCCTCTATGAATTGTCCATCAGGTTCCCTTGCTCTATCGGGTTCCTCTGCTTTTCTTCTCTGTCAGTTTACACTTCAACATTTTTGGGTTGAACTATGCAAACTGTGTTGGGTTTTTCTTGTGATCTGTCTTGTCAGGTTTCTCTTGAACTTAACACTTTCGGTGACCTTTGTTATCTATACTTTTAGTTTGTACTAAAATTTTGTCTTTCAGTGTAGGTGTTATCAATGGTTCATAAACTATTTTCCCTTTGCATACTTATGAAAGAATGTGTCATCAATAAATTATTTCTTTTCTACAACATTAACTTTTGATTCTCTATTCACCTCCACTTGAGATAGATGTCTAATAGGACATCCCCGTCAAAGAAGAAATTTTGAACCCTCCTTATCATCTTTATGTTGATGAGTTGCTTCATTATCCTCTGCTTGACATCTAAACACCAATTTGTGTGACTGATTTAATAAAAGCACACAAATTTCTACACTATCTTCATGATGCTCATAGTTTTGCACTACAAAAAATGTTGGTTTAGCATCTAAGGTTAAGAAGATCTCTTCTAAATCATCCCAAAACTGGTCTTCTTCAATATCTTCTTTACTTTTATGCATGAGAGGATTGATTTTCACTTTAGTGCAGCTCTCTTCTTGAAGTAGGAGTTCATATTTGACATCACATTCATCTTGAGTAGCAACCTTGTGTATGGTGATTTCTTCATTTTGCAAAACAAGGTTTTCTTCATTTTCCTCCTCATAAATCAGTAACTTGTCATCAATATGTGAACAAAATTCCTCTGTAATACTAGAGAACATGTCTTCATTGATTTCCAAACTTGTTGCAAATGACATTGGCTCTTGGTTATTATTCTTCATGGACCTAAAATCCATATTTTGTTGCTTCTTTTGGTACTGTTGCAAACTTTTCAAATCCTAAGTGCTTTGAATGGAAACTACAATTCTAGAAAAATGACAAAGAGCTACTAAATCTCAGAGACTCTCATAACTTGATTCATCCCAGACAAGGGCACCAAAAATGTTGGACTTCATAAAGGGATAAAAAACTAGGCAATTACCATGACTCAGGGATTGGACATCCTACCAAGCAGCTATCCTCGTTAACATGAAGGCTCATTTAAATTATCAACTCAAGGATGTATACTTGAAATGAATCTAAAAAGTATATGCACTATGAGATTCTTTGAGTTACTCTATCATTTCAAAACTTAAAATATAACAATGCTAGAAATGAATCTAACTGCATAGTAATGACTATAGGAAACTACACAGTAATGGCTATAGGAAACTGTGTAAATTGCTACAATAGTGGCTGTAGATGGTACATAACTACTAAAATTAACACCACTACAAAAAAAATAATCTCAAACAATGCATTACTGATGACTAAGCATCTGAACTATAATCTAAACTGCTCTAAACAATTATAGAGTCATAGTATCTCAAGTGGCCTTTTCTTGAGTGACTACAATCTTGGCTATAAGTATTCAGTATTCAATGTACAAGATCAATTTGTAAAATCATATCATTATTGAAAATTAAAATGATTGCATGAACTGATATCAAACTTGCTGATTAAACAAAGACACTACTAACAAGACTTAGCACAAACTAGATACTCCCTAATCATCCCTCCACTCAAACAAGAGCTCATAAATATACATGAAGCTTGAGAGTTGGATTAATTACAAACTCAACAACTTGTGACAAATGTCATTTCTCCCACAACATCAAGGAGATGACTTATTCCACAACAAACTAATAAAGAACAAACTGAATGAGTTGAGAGTGTTCTAATCCACTTCAAACTCTAACAACATGAAAATACACTTATGGCTGAAAATGTGCATAAATACATGCCATAAATATTTAGGACTCATAATTTATTGTTCCCATAAGTTACTCCACTATTTTTTGACTTCAAAAAATTTATATCCATGAGATAAACAAGAGGTGGAAGAGTTTAAATAAGACTAGAAGTTATTCCTTAATTACTACCTTCAAACTCACCACCTTTTACTCAGTCAACTTCAGATGAGTGTTTCTCATTAACTGTTGTGAATTATCTCAAATAGTAAAATGGGTTTTTTCTCCTCCTTTTCCAATTTTTGAATCAATAATAAAATTTTAATTTCATTTAGTATTGAGTGAGATAATCCTATTTTACTGAAACTAGTTTTTAACCTTTTCTACTGTCTTTTCTGTTGCCACTTTTTTTGTAGTCAACTTCAAACGTGTGTTTCTCATTATCTATTTTGAGTTAACTCAATCGGTAAAAAGGGTTTTTGATCCTCCTTTTTATATTTCCAAATAATTAATAAAATCTAGATTTCATTAAGAACTGTGAGAGATATGCTTATTTTCCTGAAACTATATGTTGACTTTTTTCTAAATTTCCAGCAACTACTAAATATTGACAAGTGTTAACTTGCTTCTCCTTCTTTCCAACTCCATGAATGATTCAAATATCTCACAAAAAACATGTTAATTATATCAAAACAATTATTATTTAATAATAACCATTTATCATAATATTTGATCACAATTTAGCATTAACTAGCTAGACATACAAATTCTAATCAATAAATTATTAATCATAGTTAATGCTTCATAAATCAAGGTAATGTATGGAAATGAATTGGAAAGATATTGTAGACATAGGTTAAAGTGTTACAGACAAGGAATATAAATATGAAATTTTATAGGCTCATCAAGGACCAATTGAATGCAATGTGATTTGTCAAGTTCTTGATCTACCATTGGCTGATAACATATTATTAGGAAGACCTTGGATACATGAAATGCAAATAGTACCATCTACTTGCCATCAATGCATCAAATTCCCACACAATGGGGTGGAAGTAAAAATTCCTGCAGATTCAAGCTACACTTGCAACAATGTTAAAGCAGGCAGTATGGTTCCTCATAATAAGGAAGTTGCAAAATAATTCCCACCTGAAACCTCTAAAGACATGGTGATGAGAAGCTTTGGAAAGACACTAAAACTTGAAGAAAATAGCATGGGGGAATACAAACTATACATGATGTCATCAATGGATAACATTCCTATGTCTCCAAGATCTTAAGGGAAACCCCCCCCCATCTTTCACACATACTACATCAAAGAAAAAATAAATTCATAAACCAACTGGTAAAGTTAGAGCCTCTACTTCTCAAGAGGGTGAAAAAGAAGATAAAGTAGTCTTGGCTTGGTTCTATAAAGAGGAATAGAGAGAAACTAAAGTAAAATATGTTGATATATCTCCCAAAAAGTATGGCAAAGGTTATGACGTTCTTAAAAAAATGAGATACAAAGGGAAGGGACCTTTAGGAGATAAAGGAAAAGGAATCATTGAGCCTATAAACATGGAATTCAGAGACACCAAAGACAAAACATCATTAGGTTTCAATAACAATTCAGAACACCCTACCTCAAGAGATGGTCCAATATTTGATAAAGGAAGTTATGATAATGAAGAAGAAACATAACTTGTACCTTGGACATATGAAATATTACTACACATTGGTACTAATGATCCTGAATATCAAGGAGAAAGATATGTACCTAATTTTGTAGCACAACTAGAGCATCATGTTCCTTTGTTGTCACAAACTGATGACCAAGAAGTAGAGGAAGAAGAAGAAGACTCCTTAGAAGTCCAACAACTAGAATAATCTCATGAAGAGATGCCCTAACAACAAGATGTACATCCTAACTGGGGGAAACTGGTGAAAATTTCACATGTCCTAGATTTACCACACTTTGATCCACAAATGGCTAATAGGGTACATCAGGTAACTATTGCTGAGTTTTTAAATAGATCTAATGATGAAATCACACACTCACATGATTATGAATGAGATCACATGTCTGATGCTACCATGGACATTGAAGTATATGTAATTCATAAATTGGCACCTCTATTGGAGAGAGGAGAAATTTCTAACACTTCCCATAACACTACTATTGTCAGAGAATCAGATGAGATAGCAATGCCTAGGATTATTGATGAAGACACTAGTGTCTTACTAGGTCTAGAAGAAATTCAAAGGATACAATATATGAGTTTAAATATGATAAGAGAATAAAGAGAAAGCTCAAATGATGAGTTTCTAGAGTTAGGTCCACATATTACTAAAAATGACTCTAATAAGGATGATTCAACTCTTCATGATCTAAACGCTATAGAAGCCAACTTAACGGAACATGTCTTCTTAGGTACTAGTTGTGACACTAACATGATGTTGTCCTTACAAAAATCTGAATCATTATCCTTGGTAAACCCCAACTTAATTGATTGGACCAATTCAAACCCTACTCCTATCATGAACTTTCCCAATGACTATACTTTGGCATGTTATCTAAATGCTTGTGAACCCTATCCTTCTTCCACCAATGCAAGGAGCTTAA
The DNA here is from genome assembly GCA_018584345.1 of Thuja plicata. Taxonomy (NCBI): domain Eukaryota; kingdom Viridiplantae; phylum Streptophyta; class Pinopsida; order Cupressales; family Cupressaceae; genus Thuja; species Thuja plicata. The sequence goes on from MU223157.1 coordinate 1,341,114, forward strand.
ACCTAGCAGAAGAGGATATCAAGTTTCTTAGTCAAAATTTTAAAAATAAAAAGAAACAAAGAACTGATGGTGAAAACCATGTTGTGGCAGTATCAGATTCTAAAATATTAAAAATAAAAGATGTATCTGGTGGTGAAAACCTCTCAGAGGCACCAAAAGATGAGATTCTTGATATCCTCCTTGAACACTTTCAAGAAAGATCTTAAGTACTTATAGAACCAACAAAACTAGTTAATTTGGGAACATTAGAAACTCCTCAATTTGTTCACCTAGCACAATCATTATTAGAAGAAGAAAAGATATAGTTTATTGAATTCCTCAAAGAGAAGAAGATCAACTTTACATGGTCTTGTATATGCTGAAAACCTACCTTTTGGTAGCATGCTCAGACATGCAAACATTAGAAAATATAAATCATTTACACTACACTAACATGTCTAATAAAGCATACTTTAAATCAACAATGGCCTCCACCATAACCTCCGATGAGCTGAACAAGGGCACCCAAGCCTTGTTGATTTGCTCTTAGAGATGTTATGTGGGTGTGCTCTCCCAACACAATATTTAAATCCCACTATTTGATTAATAATGCAACTAAAAGAATGAAGAACTCAAGAGAAAGTATGAGGAACTTGTCTCAAGTCTTCATCAAACATGATAATGCAAGGCTAATACTAAAATGATTTGTAAGATTCAATGAAAATAAACTAAGTTCACTCCAATAATCCTAACATGTAATATCTAGATTCAACAATGAGATAGCATGAAAATAAACCAAGATGAGTATGCTAAATTGCTTAAGAAATCCTAGAAACAAACTAGCATGATAACAATGCAAAAATAAGAGATGATTTGCTCTTGAGAAAAGCCTCTATTTATAGAGTTATTGGAGGAGAGAGAGGGCTTGGATGAGGTGGAGATCATGTAGAATCCACATAGGTGCCACATGAGGGACACATAAGCCATGCAAGAGGCCCGCTTTTCTCACACATGTGTGAGAAACTTTGGATGTGATGGGTCAAAGTGTACTTAAAGTACACATGTGAAGGATCTTGT
>MU223157.1:1356017-1372008 GCA_018584345.1 Thuja plicata
AAGCCATACAAGAGGCCCACTTTGCTCACACATGTGTGAGCAACTTTGGATGTGATGGGTCAAAGTGTACTTAAAGTACACATGTGAAGGATCTTGTAAGAAGGTGTAAGAGGGTGTAAGAGTTTTGTGCCAATAAAACACTTTTAGAAAGTGTAAGAAGGTGTCATGATAGGTTTAAGAAACCTTGTTGGCACCAAATAAGAAATTATTTGGAAAGTCAAATTTTGAAAATTTGTTCACACATGTGTGAGAAAATAATTAGGACTAATTATTGTAGGAATCAAGAAATTAGCTTAATTAACCTTAGTTAATTAATGAATAGGTTTATTTGGTGAGAGTGATGTGAGGTAGGGTAAGATCTAGGTTCAAATTAGCTTAATCCAAATTAATTTGGATTAATTATGGTTTAGTAGAATGTAAGTCATGTGAAGGAATAAATAAATTAAAAATTTATTTAAAGGGGATTAATGAGGGATAATGTATTAAATAGGATTCAATACATTAAAAGGGATAGTATTTAAATTAAATTTAAATACTAAGGGAGATGAATCATATTTAATTAAATAAATTTAATTAAATAGATAGAAGAATATAACAAATAGAATTAATTGAAATTAACTATAATGTTATGGGAATATTAATTAAATTAATATAAGGATGATTTTAGACGTCTACAGGTCTTACACTGATATTCCTGGACTAGATTCTGAATTAATAATGCATCACTTATCTATAGCTCCTGGAATTAAACCTATCAAACAAAAACTATGAAAGATGCACCCACATGTGGCATTATTAGTGAAAGCATAGCTAGAGAATTTTTTAAAGGCTGGATTCATAAGGGTTATCTCTTATACTGGATAGATTTCTAATGTGGTACTAGTTTCTAAATTAAATAGATAAGTCTATCAAAATTTCCATAGACTCTAGGGACTGTTGCCAAATTTTAGTCTAGGGTCTTTAGGTCCTAGGGGGTAAATTGTTCTTTGGTGACTTACTTCTCATTCATCTTGAAACCTTCCCCTAATGTTCTTATTAGATAAATTATTTTCCTTTCCTATTTGAGCCTAGCGGGTTTTCAATCCTTCTGCTTCATCTGGTGTTTAGGTGATTTAGGTATGTCGGGAAAAGGGGTGTCATAGCATCTTCCAAATGAGAAGTAGTCACCCTTGGATCTGTAATGCTCATTGTGTTTTCTGAAAGGTAAACATGTGATTTACATAAGCGTTTCATAAAGCTTTTGTTTGTAAAAAGATTTTTTCAACTCTCGAAGATATCAAGTTGTGGAGTAGTGGCGGTGATCATGTAGCATCCAGAAAAGTTGGTCTCAAAGGTGCAACCCTGACACAAGTGAAAAGATAAAATAAGAGGTTAAGTGCTCTTGACGGAAAAGAAGTTGTTTAAGTGCGAAAAGGATAAAAGGTGAAGCCATCAGGATAATTTTCTGAAATAAAGGAAACAAGATTACAGGAAAATTATTCTCTTATGTTCTTTTCCTGCATAAGGTAAAATGGTCTAATGTTTATTCATTTAAGCATTGGAAGGAAATTATGTTCTTTTTCTGCAAGACTAAGGATTTGTTTCGGCAAGTGGCTAGTGAACATAAAGTTAAGTGTAAGCTTTTGGATTTTAAGGCCGTTATATTCTCCAAAACAGGAAGTTTGAATAGCCGTTGATTATCAAAATTTAATGCTAATCCTGCCATTGCGTCTGTTAGCTCACCTTAATGTCATTCATGTGGCACCAACGTTTGGATCTTAGCAGCTATTTCTTTGACATTCGCCCTCATTTTCTGCTCACCATATTTGTAAAGCAAGCCATTTGTCTTCATTCATGTTCTTAGTTTTATAGTAAATGGCAGTTAAGGCTTTTGGTTATGATAGATTAATTGGTATTGAGAGTGAATTGAAAGAAGTTTCTAATGCATTTCTAAGATTATTTGATCTTGGAGATTTGCATAGAAGATTGAATTGTCATCCAATTCACCCTATTACACAGAAGCTCAAGGACAGTGGTCTAGTAGAAGCTGTAGGGTTTCTAATGGAAGTCCAAGATCTTGAGCTCATTAGAGAATGTATAGAGAAATAAAACCCAGTGATAAAGCAAATCCTATTCCTAGATCAGTCTATTTTGCTAATGATTGATAAATCCCTAACCCAATCTACTTTTGGCATTTTGGTGAAAGACATGTATTGCGACATCGACTTCGGTTCATCTGCATCTATGTTCAATGAAAAGAAGACTCTAAGGAGGGAAGATATGTAGAGGACCTGGTTCCACACCCCTCAATCAAAGAAAAGTAAGATGCCAAAGACTCTCTTCAGAACAACCCTAAAGAGGGAAATTGTAGATATTCTGGCCCTACAGACCAGATTGGATGGAAAACTCAAGATCCTGGATCTCATTGAACATAATTTCTTCCTTTTTCAATCCATCTACGCAGAAAATATGTTCATTGACTGGGCAGAAATCCTATGTGAGAAGCTGGCATCCTGGTTGAGTTCCTATTAGGGATTCAGATAGTTCTACATGTCTTCATACTTGATCTATGCTCTGGCGACTCAGCACCTGTGGCCTGGCTTACCAGCAATCTAGAATTTTGACAACAACACCAAAATATATGAGTTCTACCTGAATCTAAAATTGCATCAGAGATTTGAGGAATATGCTACTGTGAATGATGTATTCAAAATGAGAATATGTCAGGAAATTCAAGGTTGTCCAGAAAGAAGATTCTCGCTCGAGGCCATTTCGGCAATCAGTCAGTATGGATGTTCTTTCATCCAATTCCTGAGTTTCTTGTATCTTCATATAGGAGCCTTCTCAAGATTTCCTAAGAGATTGCATTGGTATCCTAAAGATAAGGTAATCTTGGTGGAGCTCTGCCAGCAGATATTAGAAGTGAACATTCTATGTTCAAACATGAATAAGATCTCCAAAATTACTTTCCCCGTGGTTGTTGGTCCATATTCTTGTGCATCCAGATTTGATACCTGAAATTTGGTAAAGAGCTTTGAGGATAAGATCAAGATACTTGATTATGAGGTTCTTAGGCCTCAATATGATCCTATGGGTTTTGTTAGAGATCACTTAAAGCTCAAACATGCCTATAGAAATGTCCCAAATATTGAGGATTTCTGGGTCAAATTTTTTAATGTGTATCAGATACAGGAGAAATTGTGGTCCCATTTAACTTTGGATGAAATTAACATGTATAATAATGTTGTTGATGTATTTGATCTTGTAGATAATGGCCTCTTCATGAATCATTCATCCTACAACTAGATCAAGGTGTTTCCCATTTCTTCTTCTCCACAAACTGATCCAGTGGTTGATTCATTGGAGCTTCTCATGAGAGGCATTATCAAGAGAACCAACAAGTGGGTGGAATGGACCAGAGTGTGATGGAAAATAACTTATGGCATGGGTTAATCTAGAAGAATGACTTTAGGTGCTGAGAAATCAACTCCAACAACCACTTCTTCTGCAACACCATCAATTTCAATAGGTGCAATGCAACCTGCTGGGAAAGGAGGTGACCAACCTCTGGAAAAGAATGTCCCTATCACTCTGACCTATGGAGGTGGTTCACTCCTAAACATTGGAAACAAAGAGGAGAAGAAATAAGATAAGGAAAAGGAAAAGAAGAAAGAACAAGAGGTGTCCATGACCAAGCCTCCCTCACCAATTCCAGTCATCACTTTTGATGACACAAACCCAATGGATGGTCAGGACTCCTCTCAACTGGAAAACACTCTGGTCCTTTCAGTGACTAAGGTTGCCTCCTTCCATGTTCTATCTCAAGACAAGTAGACTCCTCCAGTAGCTTGGAAGTTGTTTGATCCTACAACTCTTCAGTCTATAATAAAGGTGTTATCCACAGACTCATGGTTGGAAGAAAGCATTGAGAAGAAGAAGAAATGATATGAGGAAGCCATTTCTTCAAAGGACCCGATCCTTAAGGCAACCTCATCTCAGCCACCAGTGAAGAAGGAAAAGAAGAAAAAGTCTATGGAAGCCCTTTCCCATGATTCCACAACCGGGCATATATTAATGGAAATAGCAGAGCCACAGAAATAAGGAAACTTTCATGAAATTTCAGCTCATGATTTCCAAATAAGAACTGTGGACCTAGGAGTGTCGGTGCATGACTCAATGGTGAAGATTTGGAAAACCACCAATGAGTAGATTGAGGATAGGTTAGAATAACTCTGAGTAGATAAGGAAGTCCTCAAATTTGCAAATAAGGAGGTAACTAAGTATATTAAATCTGATCTTGGTAGTACTTCATCTTTTCAGTTTGACCCCAATGTGAAAGAAAATAAGAACTTGTTACCGAAGATGCAGCAAGAAACACAGTTTGGGAAAATTGGTCAAGCATGGATAGAGGCAATGAAGTTTCAAGGCCCCATTGTCATTGAGAAATTGGTGAGCCTTCTACTTGATGTAGACAAGTTGAAGGATACAACATCAAAGCACTAGGAGACCATTTACAATGCATCCACTGGATTAACAGAGAAACTAGCCACCTTGCAGGATGTGATTGATATGAAGACTAGTGTTGCAATCTCCCATGGCATCCTTAAGACTGAGCAGGGGCCATTTTTTCATTGGAGGTAGTCTCTAGAGTTCATGATTGAGAGCTCAAGCAGATCAATGAATGAACTCAAGATTTTGATTGAGTTAGTGCAAAGAGAGATGGACAAACTTTTTGAGTTTTTGAAAGTTTTGCACACGGAATCTCAAGTTTCTGGGAAGGACAAGTTGGTGAATATAGAGTGAATGAAAGCTAAGTTTCTTTCTTTCATAAATGAGATTGCAGATCTAGCTACCAAGTGTCAAGGATCAGTGAGCTCTCCGCAATAGATGTAGTGATAAAAAAGGAATCAAAGAAGCTTCAATCCCAGATTGCCAGGTTGGAGGAACTGACAGAGATGCATGATTTTTGGATGATCTGAGCTGACAATGTAATCATTCCAAATGCTTAGGAATTGGGAAAGGTAACAGATGCAATGAAGGCTTACAAAGGAAAATCCATTTCATAGAAGCAGGCATAAAATCTGTTGACCTTTGTTGTCTTCCCAATTTTTGTATATTGTAGCTATTTTGGGCATTTTGTCAGCCTTGTTAGTTTTTGTAACCAACCTAGTTTATTATTAGAATGTTCCTCTCAGAATATTGTAAAGAGGCAATCATTATTGTAACTAGTCATTTTTGAGAAGACCTATAAATGTAAATTTCTGTAAAGTTAATAGATCGACAAAAATTACTTTGGGCGAACCCCTGTAGCTGGGACTACTATGTGCGACTTTGAGTTTGAAGTGATTTTTGTTGTTCATCTTAGTTAGTTGTGTGATGTTTTGAATGAGGATGCTAATACTAGAAATTGAATGAATATTAATGAATTCGGTTTTATTATTTTCATTCACTAGATTGTATGTTTACTATCTTCAGCATAAGAACTCTAATTTATTTTCATTGCACATCTTAGTTCAATAGATTAATTCTTGTATAAGGGATTGGGAAGAGGGTTAATAGAGAATGAGATCAAGATAATCTAGGTATTGTCAAAGTCTCACAATCTTAGTAATCCAAGAATTGCATTATTACACCTTCTTTCTTCATCTCTACTAGTAGATGGTAGTTTGTATTCATCCCACACTGCATAACAATTTGCATTTTAGATTGCATGTCATTGAGTAAGTCCCCTTTCATTGCCTGAGTTGTTTGAAGCTTTGAGCAACTTGGTTAAACCTCTTTTTCTCTCCGGTTAAGAGCATACCCCTAAAAATTGAAAGAAAAAATTCATTGCATATCTTTCACATAAGGGATACTGTACATTTCAATTTAGGGGTCATTAATAGAATCCTACCATTGACCAAGTCTGTGGTTACTTTTTGTTCTACGTAAGCCAGCATTGGGTATTTTCAAGAGTCATTATATAAATCAAATTTAAAGTAGATAAACTGTAAACCAATGGTTTTTGGCAACTCTACTGGAGAGAACTCATAGTATTCCTAAGCTCACTTATTAAGTCTATCTATGGCTCTACTAAGCGACTTAGAACTTATCTGTTTGGCATTCCTAATGCTACATTATGCATATCACTCTTAAGGAGAAATGGTGTTGCATCACGAAGGACAAGTCCCACTAGAGCAACCTAATCTTTGCATCCAAGACGAGCAAGAAAATATTATAAACTAGTTGAATATCCTTTCTTGGAAAAGCCAAAAATCCCTTGACCAATACAGAAGAAACAACTTTGTGCTAGAAAGAGAAGAAACCAATGTTGAGTATTGGGAGGGAGTGTTACAGGAAAGAAGATTGAGAGCTGCGTAGCCACAGTAAACAAGTTCAGTAGCTCTGGATCCCAAGTATACCTGAAGTGTCTGGAGAGGAGGACATAAAGATCCTGTGTTTGAAGAATAGAAGAAGGCTAAGTTTCCTTTTTTAGAAGACTCTCACAGAAGAGGAAGAACCAACGCCTAGGATCCTGTCTTGCTAGGTATCTGTGGTTCTCTTTTGGCACCACCATGCCCTTTTTCTTGGATTCATAGCCATTCTTCTACACCTCCTATCATCCACAACACTACCTCATTACTGTGTAACACCCTTACTCTTCACGGGGTGACTGCTACTACCAACATCAATTTTTAGGTTGTGCCAGTAATCCTCCATGTTTCAATGGTCATCCCTTTGGGTAATGCCATTGGGCCTCTTTAGCTAGGAGCTAATAACGACTTACCTCAAGCTTCTCAAAATAAATTCCCAAAGTTTAATGGAGACGGGGAAGTATCCACTGATGAGCATATTGTAGCCTTCTTCACCACATGCAGCATTGTAAACCCTCAGCATGAAGACATGGCAGTAAGAATGTGTGTAGAGACTTTAATAGAAAATGCTGCTGACTGGTTTCAACATCTCCCTATGGGATGCATAACTAGTTGGAATGATATGAAGAACTATTTTGAAGCTTTCTATAAAAGTATAGAAGACGAGCACAGACTTATGACCCAGCTCACACAAATAAAGAAAGAACCTAGTGTTCCTATGAGGGACTTTATTGCAAGGTTTAACAAGCTGGATAAAAGGATCCCCGCTACTAGCAGGCCTACAACTGACAACTAGAAGATGTTCTTTATCAGTTCCATGCCTCCTGACATAAGTTTCCAAATTAGATGAGCACATGTGGCTAACCTATAAGCCGCTCAAACTCTAGCAATTAAGCTAGAAGATGACCTCATAGCTGCTGGGAAATGGAAGCGAGAAGTGCAGAGTGGTGCCTCCACAAGCTCTACTTCTAGTGCAACTAGAAATACTAAGGCTGGTGGTACCCTAATTTTTGATAATTTAGAAGTCTCAATCCATTATCAAGAAGCATGTTTCTCCATACTAAAAAATATCAAAGGAAGGAAGCTTTATGAAACAAATAAATAGAACTAACTGATCAAAGTCTTCAGAAAATGCTGGAATTTAGACCTGCTACAAAGATGATTTTTACAGAGGATAAAGATGGTTGAATTTTAAAAATCTAAAACTGACCCAGTTTGGGAAATCAAATTTCCTATCTCCAATAGAAATATTATCTTTTCACAAGGTGTTTTGGATTTTTGACCAAAGCCAAATCCAAAAGTTAGGTAGTTATTTTTTAGTTAGTTTATTGTTTTTCCAAAATAATTTTTAATGAGAGTTTTATCTTTTCACCCTAAAGAGGTGTGAAAGCCACTCAAACACACACACACACACACACACACACACACACACACACACACACACACACATATATATATAATGTAAAATTTAAAGAGAAGACAATACAATATAATAAAATTTCACATATTTGGATAGCTTTTAATCAACAAGTATAACATGGACCTGGATGTACTATTTTTTCAAAATTAATAAAGATAAGTTTTTTTTCTTTCACATGTGTAATAGTTTCATTATAATTTTACAATCAGTCCCTTGGATAAACCAATAGAACTTCTTCAAAGTGATAGTTTGATGTGCATGCTTCCTTATTTGATTCATAGTCTATATTTTCAATTGGTTTTCTCATTTTGCATGGTTAAATTTTGTTGATTAAGGCCTCAGTCAATTGGTCTGTCATCTGAGAAGTATTACCCTTTTGAAATATCTCTAAATTTGTTTTAGGTTGCATGTACATTCCATAACACCTTTGAAGTGATAATTTTTCTTGTAAAACTGTCTCTAAGGTTGAACATAAGATTGGAATGATCTTGACTCTGTTGCCCGTGGTAGAATAAGGAACTGGTCTAATCATTATTTGGATTATAGTTATTTAGTTCATTTTTTATAGTTTTACGATATCTTATCTATCTATTCATTTCAAATTACATACACATTTACTAAACATTCTTTCAATTAGTTAAAGTATTTCAGTTTACAGTTCATGATATATTGCTTTTAGTTAGATTTCTTTCAAGTTCCTTGCCATACTTGAGAGAGAAGGTTGAAGTGTTTCTTATCTTCTATAAAAAGCCTTGTAACTTGAAGGATAAGTCAAGGTATATACCTACTAGCCTTGGTTTTGTAGAGCTAGAATTTTAGAAGTTCCAACCTTGCATTGGTTGTGACTTGTTAGTTGGCCAAATCACTTGGGTTTCTAAGCATTAGATTGACAAATCCATATGAAATCTAATTTAGTATTTTTGGGCACCAACAAATTGGCGACTCTTCTAGGGACTTGTTCGAAAGAACATTTTTGTATATTACTTAGAAGCTTTGGTGATATAATTAAGACTCTACTAGGAGAAAAGAACTCAGAAGAATGTAAGTATTTTCCTTCTGATAAGAAGGTGGTGACTCTATTGAATAAATCATTTCAGTTAGTGACTCTATTGAGGGAGAAGACTCAGAAGGAGATGGTGGATTGTTTTTTCAAATGTATCCTTCATTTCAAAGAAAGCCTTTTATTCCAGATGGTTTTAGACCATTGGATCTTAGTAGATTTCAATGCATCCCAAATAAGTTATCCTCTAAAATTTCACAACTTCTACCAAATTTCCATGGAGAATGTGATGAATTGACACTACAACACTTGGATGCATTTTATACATTCATAGAAGATTATGAGGTTTCTACAGAGGATTAGGTGATGAGGCTATTTTTTATGACATTAAAAGATAATGCCAGACAAGTATATGAATCACTACCCACACAATCCATCTTAACATGGAGACAGTTTGAGCAGTGGTTTCTTGATATGTTTCATGATGCCAGTGGTGAAGAAGAAAATATGTGTTATGAATAAGATATGTGCTATGAAAAAGAAAGAGAGCCAAATTATATTTTTGAGGAAGAATCTGACATGTCCCCTTTGGATACATTCTTCATTTTGGAAAGATATTAAGGTGAACCTACACTACAGTTGTTCATGAGAATGATAAAGATCTATCAAGAAATACCTTCAGATATCAAGCCTTTGGGAAGGGAATTAATGGATAAAATTTGTGAGTTAGGAATCTACCATGATTCTTAACTACTAGCCTTTCTTGAGAAAATATGTGAAGTATTGAGGGAAGAAAATAATGATGAAATAGAGGAAGAAAATTTGGATCAAATTGAAGTAGAATTTGTACGTAGTGATATTTTCATGGAAATAGGTGCATCAATGACCATGATGCCGAGGAAGAAGATCCTCTTAGTACAGAAGAAATCTCATATTTACTAGACATGGAATATCAAAAACATGTTGAGAAGAGTGGTCAAATTTTTTTCTCAATGCACCATGATAAGCAAGTTGATGTATCAGTACATACTCAGGGGGTACTAGATGAAGAAGATGATAAATTTCAAGAATCAAATAATAGAGATGAAATAGAATAGCATACAATATATGAACATGAAGAAGTTTCAGATGAAAGCTCTCATGGAGATATGCCCAAGTTCTCTATATCCTTGAATCCATTATTTGAAGAATATTTTATATGCAATCAAGTCCATAAACATCATGATAAAAATAGTGATCCTAGTGATCATTTTGAAGATGATGAAACTCAAAATATGTATGGGGAAGTGTATTCAGAAAGTGAGACATGCATTATTTCATCCTATGAGCAGAAGTTGTATTAAATATGCGAAGATGAGATGGAATCAAATAGACATAATGAGGAGAATGTGTTGAAGATTAGTTCTGAAAATTATCCGAGTATCCTATCTGATCAAATTCTTGATAAGAAGAAAGTTCTTGAATGTGAGTTATCTCCAAAACCTTTTAGTGAAAAGAAACAACATGTTGAGTATAGGGAAGATTGTGTACGTAAAGGCATCCAAGAAGAAGAGCTTAATCTAGTTACTTTTAGGGTTGATCAAATGCATGGGGATCTTCTATTTAGCAAGGACTACAGTGCACCTATTGACTTTTCTAAGGGTAAACAAATGTAAAAGCATGCTAATAAAGCAATGAATGTTTTCCATGAGAATGGTGGCATTGTATTTGGGAGATCCAAAGTATTACATGTTCAGAATTATGTGCTCGATAAAGGAAAGAAGTAGTGTTCACTTTTTGGGGGGGCCTGGGACCACCCAATTTCACTTTGCATAAGATTAAGGGTGGATAATTGGTCTACTTCTCCAGAGATAGATGGAATCTCACTATGCTCACAAGGAACATATGTCCCTAGAAAGAGCCACTAGTGGTACCCTAAATTTTGATAATTTAGAAGTCCCAATCCATTATCAAGAAGCATGTTTCTCCATACTAAAAAATATCAAAGGAAGGAATCTTTATGACACAAATAAAAAGAACTAACTAATCGAAGCCTTCAAAAAATGCTGGAATTTAGACCTGCTATAAAGATGATTTTGACAGAGGATAAAGATGGTTGAATTTTAAAAATCTAAAAATGACCCAGTTTGGGAAATAAAATTTCCTATCTCCAGCAGAAATATTTTCTTTTCACAAGGTGTTTTAGATTTTTGACCAAATCCAAATCCGAAAGTTAGGTAGTTATGTTTTAGTTAGTTTATTGTTTTTCAAAAATAATTTTTAATGAGAGTTGTATCTTTTCACCCTAAAGAGGTGTGAAAGCCACTCAAACACATATATATATACATAATATAAAATTTAAAGAGAAGACAATATAATATTGTTGCAGATTTGATTCTGAGCAGTTGATTGATTGTATGTTTGTCATTGATGACAACATATAATACACAGTAGTAATTCTGTATGTACTTATCAGTATGATGATATGAAGACTTGCGTGGATAGATACATGTTGTTGACATGTTTATTATGTTATGTTCATACACACAGATCCAGATATGATGTTTCAATAAAGTTATGTAATTCTGTTATTGGCAGTTATAGTTCTGGAAGCCTAACTATTTAGGGCCGATGTATATCATGTGTTTCTTGAGTTGCGCCTATCTTCTATATATGTGTGTGTGTATTCATGATTAGTTATGATTTTATGATATTAATCCAAAGGCACCAAACATGTTTCAAGAATATTGTAAAGTTAGAGTTAAATTGGTGAGGCCGACTTAGTGAAGCGTCGCGTCTATTTAGTTTATACTTGCGTGGTTGTAATTATGCTTGTGTTCTTAGTAGAGCTGACAAGGATGTTATGAAGAGTTGTCTTATAGGTCCCATGATCTCATACTTTGAGGAAGATACTTATATAAAGTCAAAGGTGACACGCTAAGTGTGAATGATACGAAAAGAGAAGAAAGATGTACATAGCAGATTATCAGAGTTGGTTCATTCATCAAAAGTCTATGTGAAGAAGAAGTGAAAGATTGCAATACACTATAACTGATCAAGAAAGTAGGTCTACTCTATATTTCATCATCAGATGTAGTGCATATCTATTATATAGAAGGTTGTAGCCTTCACCATCAAGAAGTGAGCTTTTGGACAATGAGTCCACCACCCCTAATAGGGTTATTTGTAAAAGACTCCTAACAGGGTCCAACCCTTAACCAGGTCACTATACTTATTGTATTGTAAAGTACAACTCCTAACAGGGTTGAGATATTTTATAATAGGGATTACTATAAACAAGTATAGTTCATTTTGGGTGTTAATTCCCACTAAGGTTTTTACCATTTTGTTTCCCTGTAATCAAATTGTGTGTTGTGTACTGTGTTATCTGATTAAGCATTTACTTTTTTGTATTCTGAAGTTAAAGAACTAAAGTTATTGATAACTGATTCACGCCCCCTCTCAGTTATCCTTAGGGACTATTCTAACAATTTGTATTAGAGCCAAGTGCCTTGGAGAAGAAGCCTAACAACTTAAGGTAGATCAAATGTCTTACTTCAAAAAAGGAAGCCCTAAGTTTGATGGAGAAAATTATCTGGTTTGGAAAAATAAAATGATAACACATCTACAGTGTGTTGGCTTTGAGATATTTGAAATTTCTATGTAGGAGGTTGTAATTCCATCTCTGAAAGACCTTGCAAAGGATGATTCTACTAACAGACAAAAGGATATATTTACACATAATGCAATTGCTAAAGAAGCCCTAATCAGCATCTTATCTGACAGTGAATTTTCTGAGATCAAGAAAATTGACAGAGTATATACCATATGGAAGTATTTAGAAGATATGTTTGAAGGAGATATTCAAGAAAAGAATGCACATAGGAAGACATGGAAAAATAAATACAACAGTCTTGAGATGTTACTTGAAGAGAACATTAGAGCTTCCAATCAGAGGATAAATGAAGCATTCTCTGGAATCAGAAACAATGGTGAAGAAATATCAGAAGAAGGTATAATGGACAAGTTGCTAACTACTTTAACATAAAACTATGAAAATAGGATAAGTATTCTAGAGGAAACCATGCAATTCTCACAAGACATCAAGAGAGAGACCTTAATCAAAAAAATCTCTACATTTGAGATATCAAGATTGAAGACTGAACCTAAAAGTGAAACAAATTTCAAAGTCTCAGTCCATGGTAAGAAATCCTTACACATTTCTAGTCATAATGAGAAAGAAGAAGTTGATGAAGAACTAGAAGAAATAATTGCTATGATTGCTAGAAGAGAAAAGAAAGGAAAAGGAAAATATGAAGGGTAGCTTCCAATCAAATGCTTTTCATGTAACAAGATTAGTCACTTTGCATCTAAGTGTCCCACAAGAGTCAAGAAGTTTAGATCTGATTACAAACCCAAATATAAGAAGGAATGTTATCATGCTAAAGAAGGTGTAACTAATGAAGAATCAGGAGAAGATGAAATTGGATTCATTGCCCTTAGAGACATGGAAAAGTTGCTTGAGGAAATGGACATTGAAGATGAAAAGGAAGAACAAGAGCTAGCCCTAATTTCCAAAGTAGACATCAGAACTGATTGGATCATTGACATTGGATGCTCCCATCATATGATAGGTGACAAAGATAGATTTGTTCTATTAGAAAAATACAAAAGTGGTATGGTTATATTTGGAGACAACACTCCTAAACCTATAATAGGTAGAGGTTCTATCACTTTGGATGGAAAGAACAAGACAGATGATGTTCTATATGTTGATGGATTACATCATAACTTGCTGAGTGTTGGACAACTACTTGACAAGGGTTATCATTTGGAGTTCAAAGAAAACAATTGCATCATTAACAACAAGGATGGAGACATGATTGCATCAGGTTCTAAAACTAAAGGTAATATTTTTCAGCTCAATTCTAATGTAAGTTTTTTGTTGCAAAGGTAGATGACAGTTGGCTATGGCACAAGAGACTATGTCATATCAATTTTGATAACATAGTAAAGATCAGTAATGTCAAGGCAGTTAGAGACCTATGAAGTATTGCAAGACTAGTTGACACAGTATGCAGGGAATGTGTTATGGGTAAGCATGCAAGGAGTTCCTTCAGAAGCAAGAAAAACTCAGCTAAGAACAAATTAGACCTAGTGCATACAAATTTGTGTGGTCCTATCCAAACAAGATCATACTACGGAGAAAGGTATTTTATTTTGTTTGTTGATGATTTTTCTATGATGATGTGGGTTGCATTCTTAAAGGATAAGTCTGAAGCCTTTGAAAAATTTAAAATATTCAAAGCTAACATTGAGAATGAATCTAGATTAAAACTGAAATGTCTGAGATCAGATAGAGGATGAGAGTTCACCTCTGATCAGTTTTATGATTATTGTGAAGAACATGGTATTAAAAGATAGTTGAGTGCACCTAGAACCCCTCAGCAGAATGGGATTGCAGAAAGGAGGAACAAGATCATACTTGATACAGTGTGCACTATGATGATTGAAGGAAAAGTTGCACACACCTACTAGAGAGATGCAGTGAATACAATAGTGTATACTATCAACAAAACTCAATTGAGGCCAAGCGTAGATAAGACATCTTATGAACTTTGGTTTGGAAATGTACCTATAGTAAAGTATTTCAGAATCTTTGGTAGCAAGTGCTACATCAAGAGAGATGATGGTGTTGGTAAGTTTGATGCCAAAAGTGATGAAGGTATTTTCCTTGGTTATTCTACTAAAAGAAAAGAATATAGATGTTTTAATTTGAGATTAAAGAAAATAATTGAAAGCACACATGTTAAGTTAGATGAAAAGTTTATGGTTTAAGAGAGGTACTATGAATATGCACCTATGATTGAAGATGAACCCAGACCTAGAAGCAAAGATACTATTATTGAAGAAATGTTTGATTGCATTGATGTCTCAAGCAATGAACCTGAATCAAGCAGAGAAGAATCAAAGATTATAGAAGAAGAAGACACGCCTAAGGTTCCAAAATTCACATCTAGATACCACTCTAAAGATGACATCATTGGAGATCAGAGTTGTAGTGTTTTAACTAGATCTAAAGCCAAAGGTCTAGCAATGGATGAAGAGGTATGTTTACTTTCACAGATTGAACCTTTAAGCATTGAAGATGCTTGTAATGATTCTGATTGGAAGAATGCAATGAAAGAAGAATTAGATCAGATAATAAAAAATGATAAATGGGAATTGGTCCCTAGACCCAGTGACAAAAATGTGATTGGAACAAAGTGGGTATTTAGAAACAAATAAAGATTGGTATGCAAGAGATATGCACAGAGAGAAGGAATAGACTACACTGATACATTTGCCCATGTGAGCAGACTAGAAGCCATTAAATTGTTTTTGGAATATGCAACATTCAAAGACTTTAAAGTTTATCAAATGGATGTAAAATAAGCTTTTTTGAATGGTGATTTGAATGAAGAAGTCTACATTGAACAACCTGAAGGATTTAGTCTTTCAAATGAACCAGACATGGTATGCAAATTGAAGAAAGCACTTTACGGTCTTAAACAGGCCCCAAGAGCTTGGTATGAGAGACTTGATGGTTATCTTACCAAGATTGGATTCAAGAAAGGAGCAGCAGATTATAACCTATTCATAAGGGAGAAACCTGATGGATTACTATTAATTGCCATATTTTTTGATGACATTATCTTTGGAGGTAATGACAAGCTTAGTACAACATTTGCAAAATAAATGCAGAATGAATTTGAAATGAGTATGATTGATCCTATAAAATACCTTTTGGGACTAAATGTAAAACAAACAGATAAAGGTATATTCATTAATCGGTCAAAACATGTGAAGGAAATATTGAAGACCTTCCAGATGGAGGACTGTAAGCCAGTATGCACTCCCATGATAACAAGAAGCAAGCTTTCAAAGGATGATGATTCCATAGCAGTTGATAAAACATTATACAAATCTATGATTGGTAAACTCATTTATCTAACTCAATCTAAACCTGACATATCTAATGTAGTTGGCATTGTTGGAATATTTGTAGTTGAACCCAAGTAGAGTCACCTAATGGAAATCAATAGGATATTTAGATATCTAAAGGGAACTATAGACTATGGTTTATGGTATCTTAAATCAGAGAATGTAAAGCTTCATGTGTATATAGATGCAGATTGGGCAGGTTGTATTGATGATAGGAAGAGCACTTCAGGAGGAGCAGTATTCCTTGGAGATAGGTTGGTTTCTTGGATAAGCAAG
>MU223157.1:1372621-1412031 GCA_018584345.1 Thuja plicata
TTTGATGAGGATATTGAGAAGATTGTAAAAGAAAGAGGACACCATGAAAAAAGGATGTTTTTGATATCATATGTTTCCATCAATGTCAAAGGGGGAGATTGTTGGAGATTTGATTCTGAGCAGTTGACTGATTGTATGTTTGTCATTGATGACAACATATAATACACAGTATTAATTCTATATGTACTTATCAGTATGATGATATGAAGAATTGCATGGATAGATACATGTTGTTGACATGTTTATTATGTTATGTTCATACACGTAGATCTAGATATGATGTTTCAGTAAAGTTATGCAATTCTGTTATTGGCAGTTACACTTTTGGAAGCGTAACTGTTTAGGGCCGACGTGTATCACATATTTCTTGAGTTGTGCCTATCTTCTATATATGTGTGTGTATATTCATGATTAGTTATGAGTTAATGATATTAATCCAAAGGCACCAAACATGTTTCAAGAAGATTGTAAAGTTAGAGTTAAGTTGGTGAGGCCGACTTAGTGAATTGTCGCGTCTATTTAGTTTATACTTGCATGGTTGTAATTATGCTTGTGTGCTTAGTAGAGCTAACAAGGATGTTATGAAGAGTTGTCTTACAGGTCCCATGATCTCATATGTTGATGAAGATACTTATAGAAAGTCAAAGGTGACACGCTAAGTGTGAATGATACAAAAAGAGAAGAAAGATGTACAGAGCAGATTTTCAGAGTTGGTTCATTCATCAAAAGTCTATGTGAAGAAGAAGTGAAAGATTGCAATACACTAGAACTAATCAAGACAGTAGGTATACTCTATAGTTCATCATCAGATATAGTGCATATCTATTATATGAAAGGTTGTAGCCTTCACCATCAAGCAGTGAGTTTTTGGATAGTGAGTCCACCACCCCTAACATGGTTATTTGTAAAAGACTCCTAACAGGGTCTAACCCTTAACTAGGTCACTATACTTAATGCATTGTAAAGTAAAACTCCTAATAGGTTTGAGATATATTCTAACAAGGATTACTATAAACAAGTATAGTTCATTGTGGGTGTTAATTCCCACCGGTCTTTTTACCATTTGGTTTCCCCGTAATCAAATTGTGTATTGTGTACTGTGTTATCTGATTAAGCATTTACTTTGTTTTATTCTAAAGTTAAAGAACTAAAGTTACTGATAACTAATTCACCCCCCCTCTCAGTTATTCTTTGGGACTATTCTAACAAATATAATAAAATTTCACATATTTGGATAGCTTTTAATCAACAAGTATAACATGGACCTAGATGTACTATTTTTTCAAAATTAATAAAGATAAGTCTTTTTTCTTTCACATGTGTAATAGTTTCATTATCATTTTACAATTAGTTCCTCGGATAAACCAATAGAACTTCTTCAAAGTGATAGTTTGATGTGCATGCTTCCTTATTTGATTCATAGTCTATATTTTCAATTGGTTTTCTCATTTTGCATGGTTAAATTCTATTGATTGAGGCCTTAATCAATTGGTCTATCATCTGAGAAGTATTACCCTTTTGAAATATCTCTAGATTTTTTTTAGGTTGCATGTACATTCCATAGCACCTTTGAAGTGATAAGTTTTCTTGTAAAACTGTCTCTGAGGTTGAACATAAGATTGGAATGATCTTGACTCTATTTCCCATGGTAGAATAAAGAATTGGTCTAATCATTATTTGGATTATAGTTATTCAGTTCATTGTTTATAGTTTTACGATATCTTATCTATCTATTCATTTCAAAGTACATACACATTTACTAAACATTCTTTCAATTACTTAAAGTATTTCAATTTACAATTCATGATATATTGCTTTTAGTTAGATTTCTTTCAAGTTCCTTGCCATACTTGAGAGAGAAGGTTGAAGTGTTTCTTATCTGCTATAAAAAGCCTTGTAACTTGAAGGATAAGTCAAGGTATAGGCCTACCAGCCTTGGTTTTGTAGAGCTAGAATTGCAGAAGTTCCAACCTTGCATTGGTTGTGACTTGTTAGTTGGTCAAATCACTTGGGTTTCCAAGCATTGGATTGAAAAATCCATAGGAAATCTAATTTAGTGTTTTTGGGCACCAACAAAGGCAATGCTTTAGAAGTTTTCTAATGAGATGATTTCCCTTAAGTGAAAAATGGGAAAGTCAACCCCATCCTTTCAACAGCCTTACCAGGATATTCCTAGAAAATAACATGAAGATAAACAATTGCAGTTGCCACCTGCTCAGCAAAAGCTCACCATTGAGGCAGCTAAAAAGCATAATATGTGCATTTTTCATCTGAGAGCTGACCATGATGGTGATAGCTATCCAGAGATGAATATATATAGGAAGATAGCTTCAAGCAACGAGTTGACTATTGAATATCTCAAAAGCAAAGAAGATTCTACTCCCCATGGCGACTCCAGTAATTTATTTTTGGAGTATGAATCTAATTCCAAAGTTAGAGGTGAATTCTTTGTCACCATGGATAGAATTCAAATGGCAGTGGGAACAAGAATTCATAGAGACAAAAATATGGGAAACTCTATTCCTTCCAAGAATATCACAACCAGTACTTCAGCTGGTGCACCCAGATCTTCTACTTCTTCATCTTGGAAGAAGGATCACTCAAAGTCTGAAACAAATGGTAAGTCTCTATCTTCCTTTGATATAATTAAATACTGCAAGGATGCTATAATCCAAGTGTCTCCCTTAGAATATTTAAAAACTCATCCTACTAAACTTCAGAAGCTTGTAGATTACTATAAAAGTGATGCTAACTCCAAAATGCAGCCTAATATAAATTCTACTGTTAGTGATGAATCTCCTAATAGTGTCCCTTTAAATGGTGAAGAACCCCTCCTTCCCTTGCTCTTTCAAGTAGAGGATTCTTTAATTTTAGCCACTTCTCCTTGCCAGAAACCTGACCCATTCTATGTCTCCCTATTTGTAAATGGTCATAAACTAAGCAACTGTATTATTAACTCTAGAGCCTCTGATAATGTCATTCCCACCTCCATTGCTAAAGCCCTTGGATTGACCCTTACCAAAACCTTTGGCCACTATTATTCAATGGATGCTACACAGGCTCCCCTCCTAGGTCAAGTAAAGGATGCATAAGTTGCATTAGCTACACACCCTGCAAAGAGGATGAAGCTGACCATCCTGGTAGCTGATATTCCGGCCAGCTACGGTATGCTTCTAAGTAGAAGCTTTTGTAGAGACATAGGTGGAGAAATAAAGATGGACTGGTCCCATGCTATAATCCTAGTGGGTAATAAGAAGATAAAGTTGGAGCCTGAGGAAAAGGCCAAATTCACAGTAATGAAGTTTGATGACCCTAAGGCACAAATCCTCTACCAGGAGATGGAATTTAGCAATTATATGATGTTTTTAGATTTCAATCATCAAGATGAAATGTCAGAAAATACTAACAATTAGGATATCTGGACCTTGGAGTTCAATGGTAGTTGTGCTATCGCAGGATCAGGAGCTAGCGTAGTTCTTATTCCCCTCAAAGGAGACATGATACAAATTTATTATAAATTGCAGTTTAAGAACACTAATAACATGGTGGAATATGAGGCTCTGTTGCTAGGCATTGCTGCTACAAAGCAAAGAGGGGTGAAAATCCTTAAAGCACTCGGTGATGCAGAGTTGATAGTGAGGCAAGTTCGAGCTTAGTATGCAGTGAAAAATGTGAGACTGTGGAGTTATAGGAATAGAGTCTAGGATGAGATAGAGGACTTTGATGCCTTTCCAATCCAGGCTGTTCCAAGAGAGTAGAACACAAGAGAAAATTTGTTGGCCGCCTCAACTTCACTTCTCCTCTTGCATCTGGAAATAGGAGATAAGAAATACAAAGTTGAAGTTATCTTTAGGCCGAATGTTCCAGATAATGTGGAAATCTAGCAATTCTTCATCAGTGACAAGCAGATACAAGCTTTCATGGAAGCATCAGATCAGTTTAGTGATCAATACTTTGAAGTGAGTTCTAGTACCTACAAGGAGTTCTCTCCAGACAACAAGAAGGAGTTGGAGCTTGGAGAAGAACAGTTAAAAGGTAACAAAATTCCTCGACACCTAATCTTCCTTGAAGTTTTTTTTGATAGACACGATGCATATATTAGAAAAGAAAGAGATAGGAAAGGTGATACCTTAGAGGATTTTGAGGGAATGAACATAGGCACTGAATATAAACCTAAGATGATAAATATTGGCAGTTGTTGCACAAAAAAGGAAAGATAAAAGGCTAAATGCCTACTCTCCAAATATAAGGATGTGTTTTCTTGGGGCTATGAAGACCTCAAAAATTTCTAGAATGGAGACTTCAAGCACATGATCCCTCTCAAGCCTGAAGCTATCCCTTTCTGGTAGAAGCAGTGAAACTACAATCCTAAGGTTTCAGATGCCATTTTAAGAGAAGTTTACAAGATGTTGGAGGAAAAAATTATCTATCCCATACATCACTCTACATGGATAGCCAACATCATGCCCATCTAGAAGAAGAATAGAGAAATCATAATTTGTGTAGATTTCTAGAATCTGAACCAGGCTTCTCCGAAGGATAATTATGCCTTTCCCAACATGGATCATATACTTCAAATAGTAGCTAGATCCTAAATGATGTCCATGTTGGATGATTTCTCGGGTTTCAACCAAATTGAGGTGGACTCAGAAGATAAGTATAAGACAACATTCACCACTCCTTGGGGAATGTTTGCTTACAATAGAATGCGCTTTGGGCTTATCAATGCTGGAGCTACCTTCCAAAGGGAAATGAACTCTTCATTTGTAGACCTCTGGGATAGAATAATAGTTATATACTTGGATGATTTAATAGTCTTCTCTAAGAAGAGAGATCATTTGAGAGATCTTGAGAAAGTGCTAAAGAGATGCAAAGAGCATGGCATCTCTCTTAATCCCAAGAAGTGTATTTTATATATCACCAAAGGTAGACTGCTTGGTCATATTGTTTCCCATGAAGGAATCTAAATTGACCCTAAGCATGTAAAGGCCATCTAGAAATTGAACCTACCAGAAAGCAAATCTAGAACAAGATCATTCTTTGGGCAGGTAAACTTTCTCAGGCGCTTCATTCCTGACTTTTTTGAGATTAAAAAATGCATAATTGATATGATGAAGGGTAGTCAAAGTTTCAAGTGGAATGACTATGGGAAGAAGGCATTTTATTTAATCAAGAACACTATAGCCCAAGCACCTATGTTGTTGCATCTAGATTATACCAAGGAGTTCATATTGTACTGCTATGCATTAGCTCATACATTGTCTGTTATCCTGATGCAAGAGAACAATGAAGGGATTCAGGTGCCTATTGCATTCATGAGCACTCCGTTGAAGGATCATGAATTGAGATATTCTTAAATGGAGAAGCATGCATATGCGGTGGTAAGGGCACTGAAGAATTTTAGATTCTATGTATTACATTCCCATTTTGTTATTTATATTCTTGATTTTTTTGTTAAGAGCATTTTGACACAACAAGAAATAGGATGTAATACTAGAGGTTCATGGATAGAAAAGGTATAGGAGTATGATATTGAACTCAAGCCAACAAAGTTGGTCAAAGGAAATGGCTTGTGTAAAATAATGGCTGAAAATATAGAAACAACTCAAGAGGAGGATTCTCATAAGGTGTTAATGGTTATTCTTCTTGATCCCTAGTTTTCCAACATCGCCTATTTCCTTACTTATGGAGATTGCCCAGAAGGATTGACATACAAATAGAGAAGAGATTTGAAGACTAAGGCAACCAAGTATGTCATTTATGATGACTAGTTATATAAGAGGGAAATAGATGGAACTTTCTTAAGGTGTGTGGACAAGCCACAACAAGAGAGATTGCTTCAGGCATTCCACAATGAGGCATGTAGTGGACACTTCTTGTCCACAATCACTGCATATAAAATATTGAGGCAGTGTTACTACTGGCCTGACATGTTTAAAGATTCCTACAATTGGCTGGCTAAGTGTGATAAGTGTTGAATGTTTTCCAGTAAGCCTTAGTTGGCTACTCTCCCATTGAAGCTGGTTGTAGTAGAGGGTCCCTTTCAGCAATGGGGGCTTGATTTCATTGGTCTGATAAATCCTCCCTCATCTGTAGGTCACCTATATGTCATAACTACCACAGATTACTTTACCAAGTGGGTTGAGGCTAAGCCTACCAAGAAAACCACATCTGAGGTGGTCTGTGAATTTATCAAGGAGAATATTTTGGTAAGATTTGGAGTGCCAATGAAGCTAGTGATGGACAATGCCACATATTTCTCTTCTTTAGAGATTAAAGAGTTCTGCTACAACAATATTATCCATCTTAGTCACTCATCTGATTATTTCCCTCAGGGAAATGGTCAGGATGAGTCAAGCAACAAGAACCTAATTAAGATAATGAAGAAACTAGTTTCAGAGAGTCAAAAGGATTGGAACAAGAAATTGCACAAATCTCTATGGGTGGATAGAATAACACCTAAGTGAGCTATCAGGATATCCCCTTTTGAGTTGGTTTACATAAATGAACCTAGTCTCCCACTTCCAATGGAGTTATCCATTTGTAGGTTGCAAAGGTAATTGAAGATCCAGTTTTCCAAAATGGTCTAGAGAAATGAATCATGTATCTGACCAAGATGGAAGAAGAATGGAAAAATCTTGTTGACCACATCATTGATCATCAGAGGAGAGTGAAAAAATTCTTTGATAAGAAGGCCAGACTAAGAAATTTTATGCAAGGTGACTTGGTCCTATTGTGGAATAAAAGGCACAACTCCAAAGGAAAGCATCATAAGTTTGGATCACTTTGGAAAGGACCATTCAAGATTGTACAGGTGAACCAAAATAATTCCCTTATTATGGCATATCCTTCTAGAGAGATTCTTCCATTCTCCTACAATGGCCAGGATCTGAAGCTCTACCAAATACTCAAGTGAAAGTAGGAAACCCCTACAAGTTAGTGTTAGTGTAGGTAAGTTTTTCTTTGCATTTAACCTACTTTCTTAGTCTAGTTTTGTTTAGTTTCCTTTCCTGTTGTGTGGTTTAGTTAGTCTACCCATTGTTTTTCTTTCCTATCTTATTATGCAAAACCAGAGACTCTGGGTCCCATCTTAGACATTGGCATGTCTAAGCCCCCAGTCAGAGCCAGCTACTGCAAAATTTTAGTCTAGGGTCTTTAGGTCCTAGGGGGTAAATTGTTCTTTGGTGACTTACTTCTCATTCATCTTGAAACCTTCCCCTCATGTGCTTATCAGATAAATTATTTTCCTTTCCTATTTGAGCCTAGTGGGTTTTCAATCCTTCTCCTTCATCCTATGTTTAGGTGGTTTAGGTATGTCAGAAAAGGGGTGTCATAGCATCTTTTGAATGAGAAGTAGTCACCCTCAGATCTGTAATGCTCAATGTGTTTTTTTGAAAGTTAAACATATGATTTACATAAGTGATTCATAAAGCTTTTGTTCATAAAAAGAGTTTTTCAACTCTTAGAGATATCAATTTGCGGAGTAGTGGTGGTGATCATGTAGCATCCATAAAAGTTGGTCTCAAAGGTGCAACCCCGACACAAGTGAAAAGAGCAAATAAGAGGTTAAGTGCTCTCGACGAAAAATAAGTTGTTTAAGTGTGAAAAGGATAAAAGGTGAAGCCGTTAGGATACTTTTCCAAAATAAAGGAAATGGGATTATGGGAAAAGTATTCTCTTATTTTGTTTTCCCGCACAAGGTAAAATAGTCTAATGTTTATTCATTTTGGCATCGGAAGGAAAGTATGTTCTTTTTCCTCAAGAATAAGGATTTGTTTTGGCAAGTGGCTAATGAACATAAAGTTAAGTGTAAGCTTTCAGATTTTGAGGTCGTTATGTTCTCCAAAATGGGAAGTTTGAATAGTCATTGGTTATCAAAATTTAATGCTAATCCTTCTATTGTGTCCGTTAGATCATCTTAATGTCATTCATGTGGTGCCAATGTTTGGATCTTAGCAGCTATTTCTTCGACATTCACCATCATTTTTTTCTCACCATATTTGTATAGCAAGCCATTTGTCTCCACTCATGTTCTTAGTTTTATAGTAAATGGAAGTTAAGGCTTCTGGTTATGACATATTAATTGGTATTGAGAGTGAATTGAAATAATTTTCCAACACATCTCTAAGATTCTTTGATCTCAGAGATTTGAACAGAAGATTGAATTCTCATCCAATTCACCCTATTACATAGAATCTCAAGGACAACAGTCTTGTAGAAGCTACAAGGTTTCCAATGGCAGTCCAAGCTCCTAAGCTTGTCAGAGAATTTATAGAGAAATACAACCTAGTGACAAAGAAAATCTTGTTCCTAGATCAGTCTATTTTGCTAAAAATTGATAAATCTCTAATCCAATCCGCTTTCAGCATTCTGGCAAAAGATGTGTATTATGACATTGACTTTGGTTCATCTGCGTCTATGTTCAATGAAAAGAAGACTCTAAGGAGGTAAGATATGCAGAGGATCTAGTTTCAGACCCCTAAATCAAAGAAAAGTAAGATGCCAAAGACTCTCTTCAGAACAACCCTAAAGAGGGAAATTGTAGATATTCTAGCCCTGCTAACTAGATTGGATAGAAAACCCAAGATCTTGGATCTTGTTGAACATAATTTTTTCCTTGTTCAAGCCATATGCATAGAAAATATGTTCATTGACTGGGAAAAAATCTTGTGTGAGAAGCTAGCATCCTGGTTGAGTTCTTATTAGGGATTTAAATAGTTCTACATGTCTTCATACTTGATCTATGCTCTGGTGACTTAGCACCTGTGGCCCAGCTTACCAGCAATCCAAAATTTTGACAACAACACAAAAATATATGAGTTCTATGCAAATCTGCAATTGCATCAGAGATTTGAGGAATATGCTATTGTGAATGATGCATTCACTATGAGAATATGCCAGGAACTTCAAAATTTACCAAAGATAAGATTCTTGCCTGAGGCCATTTTGGCAATCAATCAGTATGGATGTTCTTTCATCCAATTCCCAAGTTTCTCTTATCTTCAGATATGAGCCTTCTCTAGATTTCCTAAGAGATTACCTTAGTATATTGAAGATAAGGTGGTCTTGGTGGAGCTCTATCAAAAAATATTGGAAGTGAACATTCTATGGTCAAATGTGAAGAAGATTGCCATAATTCCTTTCCCCATGGTTATTGGTCCATATTCTTGTGCATCTAGATCTGATGCCCAGAATTTGGTAAAGAGCTTTGAGGATAAGATCAAGATACTTGATTATGAGGTTCTTAGGCCTCAATATGATCCTATGGGTTTTGTTAGAGATCACTTGAAGCTTAGACATTCCTATAGACATGTCTCAGATATTGAGGATATCTGGGCTAAATGTTTTAATGAGTATCAGACATGGGAGAAATTGTGGTCTCGTTTAACTTTGGATGAAAATAAAATGTATATGATTTATTTGATGTATCTTATCTTGCAAATGATGGTCTCTTCATGCATCCTTCATCCTATGAATAGATCAAGGTGTTTCCCATTTCTTCTTCTCCACCAACTGATCCAATAGTTGATTCATTGGAGCTTCTCATGAGAGGCATTATCAAGAGAACTGACAAGTGGGTGGAATGGACCAGAGCGTGATGGAAAATAAATTCTGGTGTAGGTTCATCTAGAGGAAAAAATTTAGGTGTTGAGAAATCAACTCCAGTAGCCACTTCTTCTATGGCACCATCAATTTTAGTAGGTGTAATGTAACCCACTAGGCAAGGAGGTGACCAGGCTCTAGAAAAGAATATCCCTATCACTCTAACCTATAGAGGTGGTTCGCTCCCAAACATTGGAAATGAAGAGGAGAAGAAATAAAATAAGGAAAAGGAAAAGAAGAAAGAACAAGAGGTTTCCATGACCAAGCCTCCCTCACCAATTCCATTCATCACTTTGGATGACACAAACTTGATGGATGGTTAGGACTCCTCTCATCTGACAAACACTCTAGCCCTTTTGATGACTAAGGTTGCCTCCTTCCATGTTCCATCTCAAGACAAGCAAACTCCTACAGTAGCCTGAAAGCTATTTGATCCTACAACTCTTCAGTCTACAATAAAGGTGTTATCCACATACTCATGGTTGGAAGAAACCATTGAGGAGAAGAAGAAATGACATGAGGAAGCCATTTCTTCAAAGGACCTAATCCTTAAGGCAACCTCATATCAGCCACCGGTGAAGAAGGAAAAGAAGCAAAAGTCTATGGTGGCCCTTTCCCATGATTCCACAATCGGGAATAGGTTAATGGAAATAGTAGAGCCATAGAAATAAGGAAATTTTCATGAACTTTCAGCTCATAATTTCCAAATAAGAATGATAGACCTAGGAGTGCTGGTGCATGACTCAATGGTGAACATCTAGAAAACCACCAATGAGCGGATTGAAGAAAGGTTAGAAGAACTCTGAGAAGATAAGGAAGTCCTCAAATCTACAAATAAAGAGCTAACTAAGTATATTAAATTTGCTCTTGGCAGTACTTCATCTTCTCAGTTTGACCCCAATGCAGAAGAAAATAAGAACTTGCTACTGAAGCTGTAGCAAGAAAGATAGTTTGGGAAAATTGGCAGAGCATGGATAGAGGCAATAAAGGTTCAAGGCCCCATTTTCATCAAGAATTTAAGGAACCTTCTACTTGATGCAGAAAATTTGAAGGACACAAAATCAAAGCACTAGGATACCATTTACAATTCATCCACTAGATTGACAGAGCAACTAGCCACCTTGCAGTATGTGATTGATATGAAGACTAGTGTTGCAATCTCCCATGGCATCCTTAAGACCAGGAAGGAGCCATTGTTTCATTGGAGGTAGTCTTTGGAGTTCATGATTGAGAGCTCAAGTAGATCAGCAAATGAACTCAAGATTGTGATTTAGTGCAAAGGGAGATGGACAAACTTTTTGAGTTTTTGAAAGTTTTGCACACAGAATCTCAAGTTTCTGGGAGTGACAAGTTGGTGAATATAGAGCGAATGAAAGCCAAGTTTATTTATTTCATAGATGAGATTACGGATCCGGCTAGCTTCCAAGTGTCAAGGATCAGTGAGCTCTCTGCGATAGATGTAGTGATAAAAAAGGAATTAAACAAGCTTCAATCCTGGATTGCCAGGTTGGATGAACTGACAAAGATGCATGATTTTTGGATGATCCAAGATAACAATGTAATCATTCCAAATGCTCAGGAATAGGGAAAGGTAATGGATGCAATGAAGGCTTATAGAGGAAAAGTCATTTCATAGAAGCAGACATAGAATCTATTAACCTTTGTCATCTTCCCAATTTTTTTATATTGTAGCTATTTTGGGCATTTTGTCAGCCTTGTCAATTTTTGTAACTGACCCAGTTTATTATTAGAATGTTCCTCTCGAAATATTGTAAAGAGGCAATCATTATTGTAACTGGTCATTTTTGAGAAGACCTATAAATGTAAATTTTTGTAAAGTTAATAGATCGACAAAAATTACTTTGGGTGAACCCCTGTAGCTGGGACTACTGTGTGTGACTTTGAGTTTGAAGTGACTTTTGTTGTTCATCTTAGTTATTTTTGTGATGTTTTGAATGAGGATGGTAATATTGGAAATTTAATGAATATTAATGAATCAGGTTTTGTTATTTTCATTCAGTGGATTGTATGTTTACTGTCTTTAGCATAAGCACTCTGATTTCTTTTCATTGCACATCTTGGGTCAATAGATTAATTCTTGTATAAGGGATTGGGAAGAGGGTTAATAGAGAATGTGATCAAGGTAATTTGGGTATTGTTGAAGTCTCACAAGCTTAGTAATCTAGGAATTTCAATGTTACACCTTCTTTCTTCATCTCTACTAGTAGATGGTAGTTTGCATTCATCCTGCACTACATAATAGTTTTCATTTTAGATTGCATGTCATTGAGTAAGTCCCCTTTCAATTCTTGAGTTATTTGAAGCTTTGAAAAACTTGGTTAAACCTCTTTTCCTCTTTGATTAAGAGTATACCCCTAAAATAGGAAAGACAAAATTCATTGCATATCTTTCACATAAGGGATACTGTACCTTTCAATTTAGGGGTCATTGATAGATTCCTACCATTGACCCAATCTATGGTTAATTTTTGTTCTACGTAAGCCAACATTGGGTATTTTAAAGATTCATTATATAAATCAAATTTAAAGTAGACAAACTGTAAACCAATAGGGAGTTAAAAAAATCTTGTCCTAAAGATGATTTCCCATTGCCCAATATTTATACAATTATATATCTCATAGAAAGATATCAAATGTGTTCACTCATGGATGGATTCTTAGGTTATAACCAAATAAATATTGATCTTGAGGACCAAGAAAAGACAACATTTACATGTGCATGGGGAACATGTTTCTGTAATGTCATGCCATTTTTGATAAAGAACATTGAAGCTACGTATCAACAAGCTATGACAACAATTTTCCATGACATGATACACAAAAACATGGAGGACTATGTGGACAATACATTAGCCAAGTCAAAAATAAGAACAACTCACATTGAAGACTTAAGAAAGATACTAGATCAAATGAATCAATTTCAAATAAGACTTAATCCAAATAAATGTGCATTTGGAGTCCAATCAGGGAAACTCTTAGGGTTTATTGTATCAGATAAAGGAATTGAGGTGGACACAAAAAAGGTAAAGGCAATAATGGAAATGTCACCTCCTTGCAATATTAGTCAAATGAGGGTGCTTTAAGGAAGACTTCAGTCCATCATGATATCCATGCCCCAACTAGCAGATTAAGCACAACCTTTCAAAAAATTTATACATAAAGGTGTTACTTTAAAATGGGATGAACATTGTGAAAATAATTTCAAAGAATTAAAAAACTACCTGGCTAATCCTCCTATTCTCATGGCACCTATTCATGGGAAACCATTGCTACTCTATAACTCATCTATGACTACATCACTTGGAGTATTGCTAGCCAAAGAGGATGACAACAAAAAGGAAAGGGCATTTTATTATATTAAAAAGACCTTGGTGTGTTATGACCTCAACTATGGTATCATTGAAAAAGCTTGCTTAGCAGTTTTTTTTGCATCCTAGAAGTTGAGACACTACATGCTCTTGCATACAGTAAAACTTATAGAAAAAATTTTCCCTCTCAAATACCTCTTGAATAAAACAACATTGAAAGGAAGACTAGAAAAATGGGTCTTGATACTAAGTTAATTTGACATTGAGTATGTAGACAAAAGGGCTATCAAAAGACAAGTGCTAGCAAACCAACTAGCTGATTCACCATTACAAGATGATGCACCTTTGATTATAGAATTTCTAGATGAGGCAATCATGCACTTAACTAAATATCCATGGAAGATGAATTTTGATGGTTCTTTCACACAACAAGGATCTAGAGTAGGGGTACTATTTATTACTCCTCAAGGCTACAAGATACCTAAGTCATATAAAATGATGTTTCCATGCACTAATAACATCTCAAAATATGAAGCATTGGTGAACGGGCTTAAGCTAGCTATGGAATAGAAAATCATAGAGTTACATGTGTATGGTGACTCTCAACTCATTATCAACCAAGTGAATGTTTATTTTTATAAAAAAGATGAGAAACTAATGCCTTACAAATAGCTTGTGGAAAATTTGAAAAATTACTTTGTTTTCATCACATTCCAACAAATTCCAAGAACATAAAACAAAGCTGTAGATGCTATGGCTATGCTAACATCCATGTTACAACTATAAGAACACAAATACTGCTATAACTTCTTGGTGAAAAAATTATCCTTTCCAGCCTTTGATACACCTGAATCCCAAGTGATTTTTGCCTTAAATGCCCAATATCAACCCCGATATGCCAAAATAACTGCCTATCTTACTAATCAAATCTTACCTAATGGCTTATCTAGGAATGAAAAATGAGATTTAATTAGGATAGAATCACGTGATGTCCTCATTACTACTAAAATATATAGATGAGGTCTTGATAGAACACTTCTTAGGTGTTTAGAACAAGAAGAGTCTAACTGTGCATTAAAAGAGGTTCACAAAGGTGTATGTGGATCGTGTTAGCACTATTTTCTAAAAAAATTTATATTTCAAAGAGTGGCCTTTTTCCCACATTATTGAGTCTTAATTATGGCCTTTTATGTAAATAAGTCTTAAAATGAGTTTAAGTCTTCAAACAGTCACCTTTTATGTTAGTTGCAAATTTGCATCTTAAGCAGTCATTTAACTGCATGATTGAGCGAGTGAAGGGATTTTCATGTGGTCACGCAATCACGACGGTCTTGAAAAATGTCAAATTGAATGTTTGAGTGAGCAACAAGGTTATCAGAAATGTTTATTGCTCACTCGCCATGTAATTTCACTTTAATATTTTTTGTCCACGAGTGTGTGAGCAAGAAAGAAAACTGTGTTGTCACCTAGTTGCTGAGGTAACTTGAGTTAAACATTTTTTTTGTGCGAGTGTGTGAGTAAAGAATTTTTCATGCCATCACTCACTTACTAAGACTTAGTAGTAACAAATTTTGGAATGTGAGTGAGCGATGCGGCTTATAAAATTTTTCAAAAGAAGTTATCACTCACTCATGATGGTTAAAGATCAAGAGAGAAAAAAGGGTGCGAGTGTGCGACCAAGTGAAAATTTAAAAAATAGGAAGATAAAGTGTTGTGAGTGCATGATTGAAGAGCTAAATGAAATCAATGGCTCTTGTTCATTCACTGGATGATCTTGATCTTAAAGAAGGATGTTGCGAGTGCATGCCTAAATAAGAGAAAAAAAATTATTGCTCACTCACACAGGAAGTTTTGAATGTCTGGTTTACGTAGCAAGTGCATGACAAGGTGCCACATATCTTATTTCTGGGTTTTGAATTCCATAAAGAAAGAAATGCATAATCTGTTACAGCAAGGATACAAAAGTTCAAATTAATGGTAGCATTAGTTACAGACGCAAATGACATGATTGTGCAAGTGTGAGGTGTTGCAGTTAAGTGGACAAGATGTGGATGTGATGGGCTATAAATATAACTGATTATGTCGGGATTATATATAGCTCTCATTTTCTACCTTCATGAATTTCTAAGAGAATAACAAAAATTGTTTTTTGAGATCAATTGTGAGAAGGAAAGATGATTCAAGACACAGCAAGAATTTATTCAAAGGGTTCTGGGAAGAAATTAGTTGCAAGGAAGTACACAGATGAATTTTTAGAACTCTTACCTGGAACTTCTAGTGAAAACAGTGCCAAATGGGTAGAATGGAAAGACAAGTGGTGTTAATGTAGGAACCTGATCACTCTCAAACACTCTGGTAATACTTTGTTTCATTACTTCTGGAATAATAGGGTTAAGCAAGTCCCTATTTATCATCCATGGAACATGAATATGGTGAAATAATTGTCCCTGATGTTTACATTGATGTGGACTTGAGCAAAGAGCTGGCTAAGAGCTATTATCCAGTAGATAGAGTAATCAAAAAGAAGAATAAAGAAGCCCGAGTGGCCATAAAAAGAAGGACAGTAGCAAATGTTTTCAGAATTACTGGTGCAATATGTACCAAAATTGACTTGGACAAGATATAAGTTGATTATGAGAAGCAAGAAAAACTAATAAAGAAACATGAGATGTCGATATTTATGCTTAGGGTGGATAGAAATATGGTGATAATTCCAGATAACATAAACCCACCTTTTAACCTGTCTTTCTTCCACAACTACATAAAATGCATAGTATATGGTTTGAGTAAAGTGTGGGATTTTGATGGAGGTTCAACTGCTCCTGCTGACTTATTGATGATGGCCATGGACATTTAGCATATAGAGGTCAATACTGACTATGATTATGTGGGGTATGTAGTTGAGGCTATAGATACTACATTGATGGAGATACAACAAGATATTCATGTGCCTACCTTCAAGCACTATTCACACTGATGTTTATGATTTTGTAAGATAACAAGGAATCCATGGACAAGGAACTAGAATTGTTTGATTCAGAATATGGGGTTGAGATGCCAATTTAGAGATGGTCTTAGGTATGGGATAGTGCTTCAGTACATTCTTTTTTTCTTTGTTTTTAAAATTGGATTGTTCCTCGAATTCTTGATATGTTAGGAGTCAAAAGGGAAAAGGTTATCTTTTGATGTTAGAGGATTGTTAAGACCATGGAATTTCATTCAGGGGTGGTCTATTAGCCACAATTGGGGTGATTTATTTTACTTTGATAAATTCACTATCATTAGGGTTTATGGTTGTTCACAACCACCCCATGTTCTCCCTAAATTTGTCCCACTTAGAATTTGTTTCTTAGAATTTATCTAGAAGATTACTTGGGGAGATAAAGAATTCTTGGAAGGGCATAAGAAGGGCACTTTTGTCCCTAGGTTATGGGTGGGTTTTGACTTTTCTATAGGAAAAAAGACTTTTGAGTAAATTAATGGCTTCCTAAAGTAGTATAGAATGTCAACCATAGTGTCAAGGTTCTGTGACCCAGAACAATTTAATAAGATAGCCTTGAAATGTATGACTCCTTGGCAGACTATAAGAGATCATGAGGCCTTAGATGATGAATATTTTATAAATAAGATGGACAGTGTTGAAGTTGAGGAGAGGAGAAGAAAGTGGAAAGATCTGATGAGGGTAGAAGCTAAATGGAAGGAATCAAATAACACATTTTATGGATTCTTTCCTAATACCCCATACTATTAGATAATTGAGAAAATGTTGGACTCCACCTGATGGCACGAGTTCCAAAATTTAGTGTTGAACATATACAGGCTCAGGGATCCTCAAGCACATTTACCTTACAAGACAAAGAATAATTAGAACAAGGGGAAGATGATGAAGAGGCTGGAGAAGAGGCTACTTGTGCTAGTGAACCACCTAGCAAGAAACAAAAAATAGAGGACAAAATGGTTCAAGATAGGAAAAGAATGACCAAGGCTGTAGTAATAGAACATGGAAAGTACTTCAAAAAAATCAAAACACAATTTCAGACTTTGCCACAAGATGAAGGCCAAGGAGAAAATGAGATGATCTTGAATACATAAATGGATGAAAGGATGATTATGTCCAATGAATTCATGAAGGATGATGAATTTATAAAATCAGAAGAGTTCAAAAGTTACCTGACCAAGATGAAACAAAGGGACTAAAGGAAAAATTTGATGGAAGAAGAAGGACAGGAAGAGAAAAATGAGGAAATTGTAAAAACACTCCAAGAATATGATCCTAAGAGTGAATTGATCACTTTGGAACAAGCTAGGTTCTCGGTACAAAATAGTGGAGTATTTTTGATGCATGATTGGGACTTACATTCCACTTTAATCATTGACCAAATCAGAAGACAATAGAATCCCATGTTCAAAACAAAGTTTGAGATTGTTGATGTGTTGAGAGGATAAAGTTTTGATGCTAAGTCGAAGACCTTGGCCATTTGGTCCCTTTCCCCTACCATACAAAAGCCTCTAGTTTTGAACATAAGAGAAGAAAGGAAGGCAGATAGAATGATCTAGAATTTCCAAAATACCAGTGACACTAAAATTGCTTACTTGATGACCCAGGTTTCATTCATGAACCTGGCTAAGATAGAGGATCTATCTAAAAATATGAGAATACTTTCAGCCAGATGATTTCACTGGCTAAGAAACATGAAGAAGTCATGGTACATAACAATTCCTTGGAAGAAAAAGAAGAGCAGTT
This sequence comes from Thuja plicata, assembly GCA_018584345.1. Taxonomy (NCBI): domain Eukaryota; kingdom Viridiplantae; phylum Streptophyta; class Pinopsida; order Cupressales; family Cupressaceae; genus Thuja; species Thuja plicata. The sequence continues at coordinate 1,390,297 of MU223157.1, forward strand.
GAAGAAATAACTACAAGAAAAAAAGACAAATGAAATTCCCCAGGTGACTGCAACAGACAAAGTGGATGTATCAACACAGATAGAGGGTGATTTAGCACTAGAATAAGGCTAGACAAAAGAACCCTTAAAAGAGAAAATTGATAATGCTACATATGTGATTCTTGTAATACTCCAACACTGAGTAGGTGTGTTGAACCATAAGACTTCACTGGTGCATATATTTTATGGATCATTATCGGATGCATCCAAGACTGCTGCATGGGCCATTATATTTCTGGAGCCTACTTTTAGAACCTGGCCAAGAAGGAACAAATTGATGGAAAAGTTTAAGATTGCAATTCTATACAATGATGAATTCCCTCACAAGGTTACAATGACCATTGAAATGAGAAATGAAATGAATACTTCTTATGCTTTCTTTAGTGGAAAGATGAGTTGATAAAAAATAAGTTACAGTTGTTTAGTGATCAGTGCCCTGCACTCATCCCCAAAATTTGTAATGATGCTAGTGTTTTGAAGCCACAGCCAAAATGGGAGAAAGAATTTGATGAAATATGGAAGGATGAGGATATAAATAAACACTTACAAAAGAATATAGATGTAGGTTAATGCAATGAATTAATTGATAGCTTGTTCAAAGTTGAGGTGGATATGAAAAAAAAAATTGCTAAGGAAAAGATGATCCTAGATGTCAAGTGGATAGAATCCTTGTCCAAGCTTGAGCAAGAGAAAAATTTCACTTGGTCCACCGACAAGGAAGTGAATAGGTGGGAAGCATAGATGAAAGGATGAGAAGATATTTTAAGAGCAACAATAAATTTTGTTCGACTTTGTAGATATTTTTCCACCCATGTTCTATTTCTAAGTGGTTATTTTTTTATAATTAAAGTTGTTGCAATATTTTTGTAATCTTTCCATGTAGTCTGAATCTTGTTGCATCCTTATCTATAAAAGGATTCCAAGACTAATGGAAAAAATATAGCCATTTTTTGTTTGAAGTACAATTGTATTGTATAAACTTTGGTTTGAGACCAATATTTTGATAAGGGTTTTGAAGTATATTCTTGAATGTAATGACTTTGTTTTGATATGAATACAAATACAAACCAATCAACAATTTTTGGACTTATGATGAGTAGTTGTCTTTATTTTTGTATTCTGAGTTTTTCTTAAGTTGGGAAATTAAGGATTATTCAATTTATATGTTTGTTAGGAAGATTATGAAGTTATATTAGGGTTCTTTCAAGGAAATATTAAATTACCTTAGGATCATTTCATTAAAACTTGGTGTTGGTTATGAATTTGATGATTAGTTCAGCATATGTGTGAGGGTTGATATGCAAGGTGTATCTATCTTCCTTTTCATATCTATAGGTATTTATGAATTTGTCTTTATGAAAACTAGTTATGAATATTCAAAGTGCCTCCATGCCCTGGGATAAAACATTGGTCTATTATTCATTTGGAGTGGGTGACTATCACTACAAAATTGATCTTTGTCATTCTATTTTTAGTCTATCAAATAAATGTTACAGAGGTTAAGATCTGTAACTCCACTATGCATTTGCTGGAATAATATTATGATTTGATTATTCTAAGTAAAAGTGTAAACCCACCTGAGTTTGTGGAACTCAAAGTGTAGAGGGTGTAGTAACCTTGTTTCTATTCTTCTATTTTGTTGCTTGATCAGTGTATGGGACAATAGAGAAAGCTTATTGCAATTATTTTATGTGTGAGAAAGAAAATGAACTAACAGAAAATGGCAACTCTACTGGGGATAACTTGAAGGAATAAATGTGTCTAAAGTTTAGTTTAAAACTCTTGTTTCATGTATGTTAAAAACTTGAAATCTAGTTTTGAAATCACAAGTTGTATGCTCTACATCATTATTATATCCTCTAATATCATTTTCAAAGTGAAGTTTCATTATTTTTATTCCCAAAAATTTTTGGGTGGCAACTCTGAGTAATTGGTTATAGTATTTCTAAGGGGAACATTAGCAGATCAAGTAAGGTGGGATTTAATTTTAGATAGGATGAGGAATATAAAGGCATAAACAAAGGACCAACCTGAAGCTATATCAGAAGGTGATGTTCCTAAAGCTCCTAGAATAAATTATTCTAGGAAGGGAAAATATCATAGTAAGACCTCTTGGAAACCTAGGTCTGTAGGTCCAAGTCAGCCCTTAGGTACTATCCCAGATAAAGATATCACTTTACCCTTGAATTTTGAGTCTAGCGCTATGGGTTATTATGATGATTTGTTTGGTGCCCCTACATCAGAAAGTGTATTACAAAAAAAGGGGTAACATCAGACCAATACGTGGGGAATTTTTCTCCAAGCTCATTAGATATCCCTTATCAACGAGTGGAAGATCAAGGGGAGGATAATTTGATGAATATATATGATTCTTCAAGTTCTAACATTGAATAAGTCCTTAGGGACAATGACCTTTTGAAAAAGGAATTAAAATAACTAAGGCTTATCAAGAAGAGAAATGATAAAGCTAGAGAGGATAAAATTATAAATGTTATTACTAAGAGAGAAGGTTGGAAGAAATGAGTTTCTCAGTTGAAATTGGCAGATCAAGGTGCAAAAGAGGGATTTCATGGTTTGAATAAAGAACTTTTTGGTGATGTGGATACCCTGAGAAAAGAGTGCCAAGAGAGAGAACACTTGTTGGAGAAAAGTGATTTTGAAAATAAGGGCCCTATATTGAGGCAATTTTTTAATTATGAAACTCAGAAAACTCCTAAGGGTCAAACCTCTTTACAAGATACATTAGCAACCAATGCAAGACAAACAATTAATGATAGAGGAAAACAAAAATTTACTGGCATACAATTTACTAAACCTAAAATTGAAGAAGGAACATCTTAGAATCTTTTCTCACTTTATATGGAAATGGAGAGGGCCAAAAAGGCCAAGGATGATATTGATAAGAAGTTGGAGAAGGTAGAATTGGAAGTTGCATCTACAAAAATGAGAAGAAAGATTTCTTTCTTAAATTCCTCCACTCACACCAATGTGACAAGTAATACTACTTCAGATGTTAAAACCATGCCTAGATCTGATTCCAAGATTCAAAATAATAGTGCTAATGCAAATGCCCAGATATTGGGTGCCACTCAAGGAGTTGCATCATAGTCAAGTGGAAGTGGATTGGGTGGCACTACTGGTCATCAAAATATGGGCACTGGTAGTAGTGGTCATAACCTTGGCACAAATTTTCAGAGAAGGCCTATTCATTTGGAAAGATATAGACAATTATTTTTTGATGATATCCCAGGCCAACCAAATTCTATTCCTAATGAAGTTAGAGGTAAGATTCCCAAATTTAGTGGAAATAATGCTATAATAGGTGAAGAGCATCTAAAAGTCTTCACTAATAAGATGAATGATTATGAAGTTGAAGATGAGGATGTTGTGATGAAATTATTTGTGCAATCATTAATTGAGGATGCAAGAGATTGGTACCAGGGATTCCCTAATAATAGTATATATTCGTGGGATGAGTTTGTTAGATGTTTCAAAGAGAAATATTTTGATAAAATGAATTTTGGTTTCATGTTGAATGAATTCAAAAACATGAAAAAGTTTCCAAATGAGAGCATAGATGAGTTCAACATTAGATTTTAGAAATCTATGTATAAATTGTTCCAAATACTAAGATTGGATGAGAATGTCCACCTCACCACATATTGAAATTCTTTGGATGGAAATAAAAATTACTTGTTGAGGGATAAAGGTCCTCATATCATGAGGGATGCTTATAAATTGGCCATAAACATAGAGAGTAATAGGAGAGCTTCTGGCAAGCTTGGCAACAAGGATGATAATAGACTCTGGAAAGAGTCAAAAACACAGTTTGCCAAGAATCCCAAAGAGGAAGATAAGATGGATGCACTAGTAAATATGGTGAAAGACCTTGCTGCTAAGGTAGAAAAAAATGAAAAGGGATTTCAAAATAATAGGCAGTAGTATCAATGGCAAGAGAAGTCTTATAGGTTGCAGGACTTTCCTTATAAAACTAATTGGAAACATGGAAATCCTATGCTAGAGGAATCAATTGATCCCAAGAATAGAGATGTGCCAGATCCATTGAAAAAACAATACACACAATGTAGAAAATTCTCCCTGGTGTATGGACTTCAATATGCCTCATTCCCATTTTCAATGTGCAGTAGCTCATGGTATGACAGAATCACATGAGAATGTTGGAACACAAGATGGAAAAAATGATAAAAATCCTATAGCAAACATGTGTGCCTTCACTATTGAAGAGGATAATGGTGAATCAGAAGATGAATTAGAAGAAAATGTGCAATTCACAGTAAATTGTGCAAATACTAATTTAGAACATGTTAAGCTTCAGAGGCCTAGTGATGAGGAGGTTAGTTTTCTTACCATTGCTATAATGACTCAAGCAAGAAGTTCATACCACCTTAGAAATAGACAAGTTGATCAAGGTGAAAGCCAACCTGGTTCATTTTTTATCATATAAGTCACAAATGAAGAATTTACACAAGATGTAGATAAAACAAAAGAAAGAAAGATAGCTAAAGAAGAATCTAAAGAAACTCCTATCAAAGGAGGTAAAGTTACCCCTACAAATGAACAAAAAACAAGACAAACCAAGGAGAATAGAGGTAAAATTTCTTCTAAAGCTATTATGAATTTTCCAACTTTTGACATGAAACAAGCTTTATCTCAAATGAAGGTGTCTATTCCCTTAGTTAATATTTTGAAAATAAAAGAACGACGAGAAGCTGATTTTTCATTGCTTTCAACTTTACCTGATATACCTATTACTACTGATTTGAATTATGACTCAAGAGAAGAACAAGATGAACCCCCAATCTATGTTGGAAGTATAATCACCCAAGAGCCCTCTCAGATTGATCCTTTTTATGTAACATTTCTTGTAAATAATATGTTGTTAAAAAATTGTATGATAGATTTTGGAGCTACTGCTAATGCGATGCCTTATAATGTGATGAAGGAGTTGAGTTTGAAATTTGGCACTGCTTTTGGTAGGTTTTATGCTATGGATAATAGGGAAGTGCCTATAATTGGAACTTTTAAAGGAATTGAGGTCAAGATTTCTATATTCCCTGAGGTTAATTTCAAAATGGATGTTGTTGTGGTGGTCACTCAACCCCACTATGGAATGTTGTTATCAAGGCAGTGGGCTGCAGTGGTTGGAGGACATGTACAGTTGAGTTCTGTCCTTTGATACCATTTATGTGAATGGAAATGAGGTTAAGTTATTTAGAGAGACTACGACTCTTGTATTATTTGAAAAGGTTGACCCAAGCATGGTAAATTGTTTTGTTGATGTGGATATGTAGAATTTTAGAGTTGAAAAGATTCAGCCTCAATTAAAAAATACTGATCCTGTAATAGAAGAATTGGAATTGTAGCAGTATGGACTATGGAAAATGTACTTTGATGGAGCCTTCTCAAAAGAAGGATCAGGAGCTGGTGTCTTATTTGTATCTCCATCAGGTATTACCTTCAAATGTTCCTTTTTGTTGGCCTTTCAATGCACAAATAATACAACTAAGTATGGGGCATTATTACTAGGATTAGAAATTGAAATTAAGCATGGTATTAAGTTATTAAGGGTTTTTGGAGATTCAAAATTAGCCATATCACAAGTCAGGTCAAAATATGCTACCAAAAATGATAGGTTGAAATAGTATAAGCATGTTGTTTGGGATAGCATTAAATTTTTTGATAATTCTCAATTGAATGGATAGAGAGATCTAAAAATATAATGGCAGATTTCTTGGCTAATGTGTCTATGAAAAATGATGACCTGACATTAGCAGGAGTTTCTATAATAGAGACCAAGACCAGGCCTGTCATCCCTTATAATGTATATAATTGGTAGGTTTTTGAGAATGATGATGATATATTTACTTTCATTTAATGTATAGACAATTTTGAGGGCCAGAATATTGACTGTAATAATTTGGTAAGTGTGGTTGATGGAAAAGAGAATATATTTGGCAATGAAATTGTGCAGTTACAAACAAATGAGATCTCTAAGGGATTAACCCAATTGGAAGGAATGTTTACTGACAATGACAGTCATATGTGCCAATATTCTACAGCCAAAATGGATTAATTTGAGGTGATAAATATGGGATCAGAATATGCTCTTAAGCTTGTATATATTGGAAAAAAATTGGTACCTCATGTAAGAACAAATTTAATTAATTTGTTGAAAAGATATAAACATGTTTTTGCTTGGTCTTATGAAGACCTTAAGGCTTATAGGGAGGATCTCTTCTAGCATGAAGTCCCATTAAAAAGTGATGTTAAGCCTTTTAGGCTAAAGCAAAGGCCAATCAATCCATTGCTGGCCCCCAAAATGCAGCAAGAGTTAACAAAACTTAGAGATGCTAGGATAATAAAGCCAATTAGACATTCTTCTTGGGTATCCAGTCTAGTGTGAGTCACAAAAAATAATGGTGATATTAGATTGTGTGTAGATTTCATAAACCTAAATGTATATTCTTTAAAAGATAACTATTCTTTTCCAAACATGGAGGCAGTGCTACAAAGGGTTACATGTTGTGAACTTTTATCCATGATGGATGACTTTTCTAGTTATAACCAAGTGCTAGTTCAGGAGTCTGAACAATTTAAAACAAGATTTACTACCCCATGGGGTACATATGTCTATGTGAGGATGTCGTTTAGCTTGATGAATGGAGGAGCTACTTTCCAAAGAGCCATGGATGTGGCTTTCAAAGAATTTGTAAATATAATTATGGTGGTGTATCAAGATGATCTAACTACATACTACAAAAGGGTTGAGGATCATTGTAAACATTTGGAGAAGATTTTTGCTAAAGCTTTGGAGTATGGAATTTCACTAAAGCCAAATAAATGTCATTTTTCTATGACAGAGGGTAAGTTATTAGGATACATGGTGTCAAAGAAAGGAGTTAGAATTGAACTTGAGAGGGTGGAAACCATTAACAAAGTTTTTCCTCCCATGAACATCAAGGGTGTACAATCTTTCCTAGGAAAGGTGAACTTTGTAAGAAGATTAATTGAAAATTTTGTAGAAATAGTGAAACCCATTGTCAAATTGTTCAAGAAAAATGCTAAATTTGATTTGGACAAAGAGGCCCAGTTGGCTTTTGATGAAATAAAGGAGGCAATTCAACAAGCACCAGTTTTGAAATTTCTCGATTATGAAAAACCTTTCTCCTTGTTTTCTTTTGGTTCACTTCATACTATTGCTACAATGTTGTTGTATAAGGATAATGAAGGGTTTGAACACCCCATCACATTTTTTATTAAGTCTCTGCAGGAAGCAGAACTTAATTATGAGATAATGGAGAAGCAAGCTTATGCTTTGGTCAAAGAAGTCAAGGTTTTCAGAACTTATTTAGTTTGTGCAAAAGTGACTTCTTATGTACCATATGTAATAGTGAAAGATATATTATCTCAGTATGAAGTTACTAGAAAATGATGTCGATGGATCAAGAAAATTTAGGAATTCAACCTAGAAATTCATGTCACAAAATTGGTTAGGAGTCTGGGCTTGAATAAACTTATGGCTGATACAAACATGGAGTTGGCCTAGATTAATAATGTATAGAATGTAAGTATGAATCATACTAGCATATAATTTCAGCCATGGTATGCTGCTATTGTGTTTTTTCTAAAAAAATGCTAAATGTCCAGAGCACATGTCAGATACTCAAAAAAGAACTCTCAGGCTGCAAGATCAAAAGTATGTACTGGTGCAAGGAGATTTATTTTGGAAAAATAGGGATGGAATCTTGTTGTTTGGTTTGGATGAATCATAATCTACGAGGGTCCTTAATGATATGCATAATGGTGTTTGTGGAAGGCATTACTCTGCCAAGACTATAGCTCATAAAATAATCAGAGCTGGTTTTAATTGGCCCTCTATTTTCAAAGACACTCAAAATTTTGTACAGAAATGTGAGCCTTGCCAAAGGTTCTCTTCCAAGATGAAATTTTCAGGAGCATTATTGTTGAGCCCTATAATATTGGAAGAACCTTTTGGCCAATGGGGAAAATATTTTATTGGTCTAGTGGAGGCCATAGTTGGATTCTTGTAGCTATAGATTATTTCACCAAGTGGATTGAAGGAATCCCATCCAAGATGGAAACCAGCAAAGTGGTAATGGATTTTCTAATGGATAATACCTTGACTAAGTTTGTTGTTCCTACTAGGTCAATAATGGATAATTCCATGTGTTTTAGATCTAAGGAGTTCAAGGACTTCTGTGAAGACTATGGCATTATTTTATCTTATGCTTCACCCTATCATCCAAAAGCAAATGGGCTAGCCGAGTCTAGAAACAAGAGCATAATGAAGACCATTAAAAGGAATTTGGAAAAGAATAATAAATCATGGCACTCAAAGCTGAAGTTAGCCCTCTGGGGTGACATGGTAACAATAAAAAGGGCAATAGGTGACTCCCCTTTTGAGATGGTTTATGGAACTCAGGCAAGATTGCTTCTGAATAACTTATTACCTATGTATAATTTTTTACAAGAAGAAGAAGTTAAAGTGCAAGAATCTATGATGGATAGGATGGTCCAATTGGTAGAATTAGAGGAGATCAGAACTAAAGAACATAAGAAGAACTTGAAAATTCAACAACAATCAAAGTACCTATCTGATAAGAGATTAACTGAAAGAAAGTTTTAGACAAATGATATGGTACTACAATGGGATTCAAGGAATGAAGAGAAGGATAAGCATGGAAATTTTGAATCATTATGGCTGGGCCCTTTTGTGATTAAATATTTTCATGGACAAGATTCATAATTTTTGGAAGATTCTATGGGTGAGATTTAGGAATTGCTAGTGCATGGACAATTCTTGAAGTACTATTTCTCATAATTTTTTTGTTCTATGCATAGTAATTTAGTTCCCTATTTTAAGTTTTGCTTGCTTTGTGCATGTATGTACAGGTTTATTTTAGGTTTTGGTCTGTGTCCCAAAGTTTTTGTATCCTAATGTTAATCTTTCAACTAACTTTCCCTAGTCAGAGCCATTGTTAGCACTATATTCTGAAAATTTTCATATTTCAAAAGGTGGCCTTTTCCTGCGTTATTGAGTCTCATTTATGGCCTTTTCATGTAAAAAATTCTTAAAATGTGTTTAAGTCTTCAAACAATCACCTTTTATGTTAGTCGCACTGTCTTTCTTAACCACTCATTTGACTGCGCAAGTGAGTGAGTGAAGGGATTGTCATGTGGTCACGCGATCGTGAAGGTCTTGTAAAATTTTAACTTGACTGTTCAAGTGAGAGATGTGGTTATCAGAAATGTTTATCACTCACTCGCCATGTAATTTCACTTTAATCTTTTCAGTCTGCGAGTGTGTGAGCAAGAAAGAAAACTGTGTTATCACCTAGTCACTGAGGTAACTTGAGTTAAACATTTTTGTTGTGCAAGTGTGCAAGTAAAGAATTTTTCATGCCATCGCTCACTCGCTAAGGCTTAATGATTAATAAATGTGGGACTGCAAGTGAGCGATGTGGCTTATAACATTTTTCAAAAGAATTTATCACTCAGTTGTGATGGTTAAAGATCAAGACAGAAAGAGGTTGCGAGTGTGCAACCAAGTGAAAATTTAAACAACAGTTTTAGCTGTTGCTCACTCACACAGGTTCAAACATAAGAAGATAAAGTGTTGTGAGTGCACGATTGAAGAGCTAAATGAAATTAATAGCTCTCGTTCACTCACCAGATGATATTGATCTTAAAGAAGGATGTTGCGAGTGCATAACTAAATAAGAGAAAAATATTTATTTCTCACTTGCACATGAAGTTTTGAATGTCTAGTTTATGTAGCAAGTGTGCGATAAGGTGCCACATGTTTCATTCCTAGGTTTTGAATGCTAGAAAGAAAGAAATGCATACTCTGTTATAGAAAGGATACACAAGTTCAAATTAATGGCAGCATTATTTGTAGATGCCAACACCATGATTTTGCAAGTGTGAGGAGCTGCATTCAAGTGGACAAGATGTGGATGTGATGGGATATAAGTATAACTGATTGTGCCTAGATTCTGTATAGCTCTCATTTTTTGCCTTCATGAATTTCTGAGTGAATAGCAATTTTTTTTTTTCTGAGATCAATTGTGAGAAGGAAATATGAGTCAAGCCACAACAAGTGTTGCTTCATAGGGTTCTAGGAAGAAAGAAGTTGCAGGGAAGAAGTATACAGATGAATTTTTAGAACTCTTACTTGGAACTTCTAGTGCAAACAGTGCCAACTGGGCAGAATGGAAAGACAAGTGGTGTCAATGCAAGAACCCGGTCACTTCTCAAGCACTCTCGTAATACTTTGTTTCAATACTTCTGGAATAATAGGGTTAAGAAAGTTCCTATTTGTAATCCATGGAACATGAATATGGAAAAATTAATCATCCCTAATATCTACATTGATGTGGAATTGATCAAAGAGCTGGATAAGATCTGCTATCCAGTGGCTAGAGTAATCAGGAAGAAGTATAAACAAGCCCTAGTGGCCTTAAACAAAAGGACAGTAGCATAATTTTTTGTAATTACCGATGCAATATGTACCAAAATTGACCTGGATAAGATACAAGCTGATTATGAGAAGCGAGAAAAACTCATAAAGAAACATGAGATGCCAAGATTTATGCCTAGGGTGGATAGACAACTAGTGATAATTCTAGATAACATAAAGCCACCTTTTGACCTATATTTCTTCCACAACTACATCAAATGCACAATATATGGTTTGAGTAAAGTGTTGGGTTTTGATGGAGATTCAACTGCTCCTGCTAACTTATTGATGATGGCCATGGAAATTCAACATCTAGAGGTCAATGCTAACTATGACTATGTGGGTTATGTAGTTGAGGCTATACATACTACATTGGTGGAGATACAAAAAGATGTTCCTATTCCTACCTTCAAGCACTATTCATAATTGATGTTTATGATTTTGTATTACAACAAGGCATCCATGGACAAGTAATTAGAATTGTTTGATTCAAAATATTGGGTTGAAATGCCAATTCAGAGATGAACCCAGGTATGGGATAGTGCCTCAGTACATTCTTCTTTTGTTTGTTTTCAAAATTGGATTGTTGCTCCAATTCTTGATATGTTAGGAGTAAAAAGGGAAAAGGTTATCTTTTGATGTTAGAGGGTTGTTAAGACCATGGAATTTCATTTAGGGGTGGTCTATTAGCCACAATTGGGGTGATTTATTTTACTTTGATAAATTCACTATCATTAGGGTTTATGGTTGTTCACAACCACCACATGTTCTCCCTAAATTTGTCCCACTTAGAATTTGTTTCCTAGAATTTATCCAGAAGATTACTTGGGTAGATAAAGAATTCTTCAAAGGGCATAAGAAGGGCACTTTTGTCTCTAGGTTATGGGTGGGTTTTGAATTTTCTATAGGAAAAATAATTTTGAGTAGATTAATGGCTTCCTGAAGTAGTATAGAATGTCAACCATAGTATCAAGGTTCTATGACCCAGAACATTTGATTAAAATAGCATTAAAACTCATGAATCCTTGGTAGACTGTAAAATATCATGAGGCCTTAGATGATGAAGATGTTAGAAATAAGATGGACAGAGTTGAAGTCCAGGAGAGGAGAAGAAAGTGGAAATGTTTGATGAGGGTAGAAGTTGAATGGAAGGAATCAGATAACACATTTTATGGATTCTTTCTTGATACCCCATACTTTCAAAGAATTGAGAAAATTCTTGACTCCTATGAAAACCTAATGTCACAAGTGCCAAAATTTAGTGCTGAAGATGTATAGTCTTAGGGATACCCAGGAACATTTTCCTTACAAGACAAAGAATAATCAGAACAAGGGGAAGAGGATGAAGAGGTTGGAGAAAAGGCTACTTCTGCTATAAAACCACCTAGATAGAAACAAAAAATAGAGGACAAAATGGTTCAAGCTAGGAAAAGAATGGCCAAGGCTATAGTAATAGAACATGGAAAGTACTTCAAACAAATCATAACACAATTACAAAATTTGCCACAAGATGAAGGCTAGGGAGAAAATGAGATGATCATGAATATATAAATGGATGAAAGGATGATGAAAACCAATGAATTCATGAAGGATGATGAATTTATAAAATTAGAAGAGTTCAAAAATTTCCTAATCAAGATGAAACAGAGGGACTTAAGGAAAAATCTAATAGCAGAAGAAGGTGATGAAGAGAAAAATGAGGAAATTGTAAAAACACTCTAGGAATATGATCTTGAGAATGAATTGATCACTATGGAAGAGGCTAGGTTCTTGGTACAAAAAATTGGAGTATTTTTAATGCCTGATTGGGACTTACAGTCCACTTTTATCATTGACCAGATCAGAATACAAGAGAATCCCATGTTTTAAAAAGAGTTTGAGATTGATGATGTGTTGAGAGGATCTTGTGTTGATTCTAAGTCTAAGACCTTGGCCATTTGGTCCCTTTCCCCTGCCACACAAAATCCTCTATTTTTGAACATAGGAGAAGAAAGGATGGTAGACAGAATGATCTAGAATCTACAAAATACCAATGAAACTAAAATTGCTCACTGGATGACCCAGGTTTCATTCATGAACCTGGCTAAGATAGATGATATATCTAAAAGATATGACCAGAATTTCAGCCAGATGATTGCACTGGCTAAGAAATATGAAGAAGTCATGGTACATAACAATTCCTTGCAAGAACAAGTAGAGCAGTTGAATAAATAACTATAGGAAAAGAAGACAAATGAAATTCCCCAGGTGACTGCAACAAACAAAGTAGATGCATCAACAGAGACAAAGGGTGAATTAACACCAAAAGAAGGATAGAAAAAAGAATCCTTAAAAGAGAAAATTTATAATTCTGCTTCTGTGATTCTTTCAATACTACAACTTCGGGTGGGTGTGTTGAAGCAGAAGACTTCACTGGTGCATACATTGCATGGATCATTATAGGATGCATCCAAGACTACTACAGAGGCCATGATATTTATTGAGCTACTTTTAGAACTTGGTTAGGAAGGAAAAGATTGATGGAAAAGTTGAAGACTGCAATTCTATATAGTGATGACTTCCCTAACAAGCTTACAAAAACCATTGAAATGAATACTTCTTATGCTTTTTTTAGTGGAAAGGATGAGTTGATAAACAATAAGTTACAGTTGATTGGTGATCGTGCCCTGCACTCATCCCAAAAATTTATGATGATGCTAGTGTTCTAAAGCCACATCTATAATGGGAGAAAGAATTTGATGAAATATGGAAGGCTAAGGATGTAAATAAACACTTAGAGAAGGATATAGATGCAGGTTACTGCAATGAATTGATTGATAGCTTGTTCAAAGTTGAGGTGGATATGAGAATGTTTGTTGCTGAGGAAAAGATGATCCTAGATGCTAGGTGGATAGAAGCCTTAGCCAAGCTGGAGCAAGAGAAAAATTTCACTTGGCCCACCGACAAGGAGGTGAATAGGTGGCAAGGAAAGCTAAAAGGATGGGAAGATATTTTCATAGCAACAAATTCTATTCGACTTTACAGGTCTTTTGCCACTTGTGTTCTATTTCTAAGTGGTTTTTTTGTTATAATTAAAGTTGTTGCAAGATTTTTGTAATCTTCTCATGTAGCCCAAAGCTTGTTGCAACCTTAGCTATAAAAGGATTCCAAGACTACTAGAAAAATATAGCTATTTTTCATTTGAATTGTATTGTATAAATTTGGTTTGAGACCAATATTTTGATAAGGGTTTTGAAGTATATTCTTGAATGTAATGACTCTTTTTTGATATGAATACAACTACAAATCCATCAACAATTTCTGGACTTATGATGAGTAGTTGGCTTTATTTTTGTAATCTAAGTTTTGCTTAAATTGGGTAATTAAGGATTATTCAATTTATATGTTTGTCAAGAAGATTATGAAGTTATCTTAGGGTTCTTTCAAGGAAAGATTAAATTACCTTAGGATCATTTCAGTAAAACTTGGGGTTGGTTATGAATTTGATGATTAGTTCATCATATGTGTGAGGCTTGATATGCAAGGTGTATCTATCTTCCTGTTCAGGTCTATAGGTGTTTATGAGTTTGTGTTTATGGTAAATGGTTATGAATATTCAAAGTAACTCCATGCCCTAGGATAAAACATTGGTCTATTATTCATTTGGAGTGGGTGACTATCACTACAAAATTGATCTTTGTCATTCTATTTTTAGTCTGTCAAATAAATGTTATAGAGGTTAAGATCTGTAATTCCACTATGCATATGCTGGAATAATATTGTGATTTAATTATTCTAAGTAAAAGGGTAAACCCAATTGATTTTGTGGAACTCAAAGTGCAGAGGGTGTAGTAACCCTATTTTTGTTCTTATATTTTCTTACTTGATCAGCGTATGGGACAATAAAGCAAGCTTTTAACAAGTATTTTATGTGTGAGCAAGAAAAGGAACTAACATAAAATGGTGACTCTACTGGGGATAACTTCAAGGAATAAATGTGTGTAAAGGTTAGTTTGAAACTCTTGTTTCATGTATGTTAACCCCTTGAAATCTAGTTTTGAAATTAAAAGTTGTATTCTCTACCTAACTATTATATCCTCTAATATCATTTTCAAAGTGAATTTTCATTATTTTTATTACCACAAGTTTTTGGAGGCGACTCTGAGTAATTGGTTATAGTGTTTCTAAGGGGAACATTATCATATCAAGTAAGGTGGGACTTCATTTTAGATAGGATGAGGAATACAAAGGCATACACAAAGGACCACCGTGAAGCTGTATCAGAGGGTGATGTTCCTAAAGCTCCTAGAAGAAATTATTCTAGGAAGGGAGAATGTCATAGTAATACCTCTTGGAAACCTAGGTTTGTAGGTCCAAGTCAACCCTTAGGTACTATCCCAGAGAAAGATGTCACTGTACCCTTGAATTTTGATTCTAGTACTATGGGTTATTATGATTATTTTTTTGGTGCCCCTACATCAAAAAGTGTATTACAATAAAAGGGGGTAACATCAGACCAATACATGGGGAATTTTTCTCCAAGTTCATTAGATATCCATTATCAATGAGTGGAAGATCAAGGGGGGGATAATTTGATGAATATATATTATTCTTCAAGTTCTAACATAGAAGAAGTCCTTAGGGACAATGACCTTTTGAAAAAGGAATTAAAAGAACTAATTTTTATCAAGCAGAGAAATGATAAAGCTAGAGAGGAGAAAATTTTAAATTTTATTACTAAGAGAGGTGGTTTGAAGAAATGGGTTGCCCAATTGAAATTGACAGATCAGGGTGTAAAAGAGGGATTTCATGGTTTGAATAAAAAACTTTTTGGTGATGTGGATACCCTGAGAAAAGAGTGCCAAGAGAGAGAACACTTGTTGAAGGAAAGTGATTCTAAAAATAGGGGCCTTGTATTGAGGCAAGTTCTTAATTATGAAACTCAGAAAAATCCTAAGGGTCAAACCTCTTTACAAGATACATTATCTACCAATGCTAGACAAACAATTGCTAATAGAGGAAAACAAAAAGTTACTGGCATACAATTTGTTGAGCCTAAAATTGAAGAAGGAATGTATCATAATATTTTCTCACTTGATATGGAATTGGAGAGGGCTTGAAAGGCCAAGGATGATATTGCTAAGCAGTTGGAGAAGGAATGTATCAAAATATTTTTCCACCCACTCCACCACCACCCTGGTCATCTCCATCATATCCCCTTTCATCTCGACCATTTCTCTGACCTCTATCCTGGGGAGGGTGTCTTCCATCTCTACCACCATCCCTACCACCCCTACCTCTACCATCTCTCCAAGCTCTGCTTCTACCTCTCATTGGTCCATCATCTATAGGATCATAATCTAAGGCATCCTCTATGTGAGGTGCTACCTCATATGATGTTGTGAACCAAGGAAATGGAAACTGTAAAAGATGTGAAAGATAAACATGTGTGCACCCAACATCTGCAACATCAGGAAGAAAGGCTCATCCAAATACAACCATCTAATCAATCTCCATCTTTGCAATCTCATATTCCAACTGTGCTCCCCACTTCCTCATCATAGATCTGAGCGTAAGCTATCAAATCCTATGACATGCCCCAAATCTAGCCATACTTCCTGAGGACATAAGTAAAAATAAATATCTCCACAATATAACATGTCTGGCTGATCAAATATATAATCTTGAAAAAATAAGGCATCTGTCGCCTATATGAGGTCCACTCCTCACAATATAAATAGGGTCTCCACTTGACCACTG
This sequence comes from Thuja plicata, assembly GCA_018584345.1. Taxonomy (NCBI): domain Eukaryota; kingdom Viridiplantae; phylum Streptophyta; class Pinopsida; order Cupressales; family Cupressaceae; genus Thuja; species Thuja plicata. The sequence continues at coordinate 1,406,576 of MU223157.1, forward strand.
TGATATCATCAAAAATGCGATGCCCATATTCCAGCTTACCCAGATGGGGCTGCTAGATGAATCTTGAATACATGTACACGTAGGTCTCCTTCGGTGCTCTCTATCTATCTACAATCGGACGTGTCACTGGGATGTGATCTCAGGCCCAGATCTATAATATCAAAATCCCTACAATCATACTATGGGAATACTCATAGACAATCTCGTGTAACTCCCTATACATGTGTGCTAGTATGCAACTCCCCTAGCCAAATCTCTGTGAAGAGATGACCATATTCTCTAATGTCTCTACCCAGCCACACATGAATCCATGTTTTCCTTTGTTAGGCATCAGTATACCTCCAATAAATCCAGCAAGATAAACATGTAATCAAACATAGTGATCACACATAAGGTCCCAAGTCATATATTGATGGACTATGGATGAATCTGTAAACTATCTCCGCATAGAAGCAATCGCTATGGAAGAGCATGATTCAAATTGAACCTCTCAACCCATCACTGGAATACACATAATCTACCACACATCCTCTGTGGTGATGGTCATCTTACCATTCAGGATATGGAAAGTGTTGTGCTATGAATGCCACATCTCAGAAAGAGCATTCAACAACCTTGAATTTACCCTCATATCAGGTAAATCCATTAGTAAAGTCAATCCAAGATGCCCTATGATTTGAAGCTCAGAGTCTGTCAATAAATGAGATAAGGAAAGGACTCATGTAGGAAAATGTCCTTGAAAAGACACAACTTCAAAATCAATCTATCACATACAAAATTACATGTTTACATCAGTATCCTAGCTAAGGCAGCTATGAAGAAAATCTAACAGTTAAGTCTTTTTGGCCTTCAGAAAGAGGAAAAATAGTTAAATTGGGAAAAAAAAACTAACTCCTATTAAAAAACAACATAGTTTTTCATGGGTGCAATCTTGCATACTAGATGTGATTCCTAATTTACTAGATGTGAGGGGAAATCTGAGTAATGATCCTAAATTTATATGATGCAACACATGATACTAGGTGCGATCCTATTTTCACAAGACGCAACACAATTCAAAGGCTGACGTAAAATTACAATAAATGATGTTATTCCTCCTAACAGTTTTCAATCCTAATTTCACAAGATGTGATATGGAATTTTGCAAGAAAACTGAATGCGACGGGGACTAACTAGATGCGATCTAGGACACAAGATGTGATTCAAAACTAAAACGCTTCTAACTAATGCAAAATGTGACAAAATCAAAAGCATAAAGCATAAACAGGTAGGTATCGATGTACTCACCAGATGTGTATAATGGGTCAAGCACTGGTGACGACATGCTATCTCAAATCGATGTCTCTCCATAGGGACCACCATCTTCTTTTCAAAGCTCTAGATTTACTATGGATGAAAGTGAAAATGAATGGGTAAAAAGTGAATTTTGAGACTTATATTGACCTTTTTGAGCTGTCTAGGAGCTCTAGAACTCTTCTCAGACTATCAAAATTTAGTTTTGTTCTTCTTTGATCTATCATGAATGAAATCAAACATGCAGACAATGCTTTTTGTAGCACAATAATAATTTTGTGACAGTCTCCCAAAAATGCAGAATTGCTCTATATGTTTAGAAAATGATTCCTAGGCTTTACACAATCAATTTTCCAAGTTCTATATCAACAAATTGTGCATCATTCATCAAAATCTTGGTCATACATCATTTTATAAACTTAAAATTTTCATTTTCAAGTAGTTGACTTGGTAAAATTGTGTTTTCTCATAACACACTTCCACTTCATCACATCTTCTAATTGATTCTTTCTCGATCCAATCAATCTGTTCCATTGATCTATCGTTATACAAAGGGATTTTATTCTTTTTCCTTCAATTTCATTCCTAAGGGGGTATGATAACACTTAAAATAAATCAAATTCTTTCTTAAAAAGCAAAAAAATGACTCCATCATCAAAAGACTAGGGGCATGGCAGTTTCCTTCGATCAAGTTGGGACTGTTGGATAAAAGGCTTCAATGCTAAACAAGCTGGATATCTACAATACAAACTCCCATATCTTTATCAAGCTTGTAGTAGCTTTGTACTAACCTTGGTTTGATCAAGTTTAGAGTCAGTATTATCAATTCTCATTTGATCAAGTTCAGAATTGATACCTCATAGCTCGCAATAGCTTCATACTGACCTTTGTTTGATCAATTTTGGAGTCAGTATTATCAATTCTTGTTCAATCAAGTTTAGAATTGGTATCTTTAGATATTTTTTTATTGACCTTTTTTTGATCAAGTTCAAAGTTGATACTATCATTCTTAGTTAAATCAAGTTTGAGACTGATCTCATTGACTATTTTGTTCAATGAAGTGCAAAATTCTCAAACTTTCTAAAGTCAACATCAGACATTGTTTGAATCAATGCGTTGCTCGCACATCAATTCAAAGAAGGGAAAATGTAACCACCCTAATCTAGTCTAATCTAACTTGTGACCCTATTTTCCCTAAGTGTGATCATACCCCTTGTTAGCACTGCATTGGTAAAATTTGAATTTCTTGGTTTTTTTCTTTTCCCGGGCTTTCTTGTTTCAAAATCCTGTGCTTTGCTGCACAAAAGAGGTCAAAACCTTTTTTGAAGTTCATGTTTTAAGTTTACTCGCTCTGTCGCGTCGGTCTTATTGAAATGTCTTTAATTTGTGCGAGTGAGTGGTTTAATGTTTTAAAAGGGTAAATCACGCAGTCATGACGTCTCATGAAGGTCAAGCTACAAGTATGCGAGTCAGCGACGAGTTAAAAGTATATATGTCATGCAGTCGCTCTAAAGTCATGTTGTCTACCTCATTCTCTGCGACCGAGTGAGTATTGTTTAAAATTAAAGCAGTAGCATACCCGCATCAAGTTTTATGTCAATGTTAAAAGTCAGCGACTACGCGACGAGGTCCTGTCCTGTAGGTCGCCCACTCGCTTAGGTTTTAACTCAGTTGTGTTTTGCAGTATGAGTGCACGGCGAAGGCATGAAATACTAATATGAAGATTCATCGTTCAGTCACACAAGTACATTTCAAGATTCATAATAGTCTGCGACCGAGCGACTAAGAGATCATTCAATGCCTCGCTCACTCGCTGATGCTTTGAGGTGATCAAAAATCAACTCGCGAGTATGCAACGAGTTAAAAAGGAAAGACATCGCTCACTCGCCAATCAACAGAGATGGAAGGAAAAGAGCTTGCGAGTAGGCGACTAAAGAAAGAAGAGGCACTGTCGCGCACTCACAGTCAGTGAAAGAGTAAGATTTTCAAGCTCGCGAGTAGGAAACTAAAGAAGGAGAAGACATAGTCGCACACTCGCAGTTAGTAATGAGGTGAAATTTTTCAGCTCGCGAGTTTGCGACTGAGCAAAGAACAGATGCCATCGCTCACTCATGCATTGGATGAAAGCTGGAGTATTAAGTGATGCAAGTATGTGACCAAGACAGAGTATGCAGTATGTTCTGAATGTCACCCACTCACTTAGATCCAAAGGTTAAGTTTGAATAGCTAGCGAGTATGCGATTAGAAAAAAGATGAAAGATAAGAGGCATTGTCACTTAGTCGCCTAGATTCATGGTGACATGAAATTTAACTCACAGGTGTATGACATGTTAAAGGTGAAGAAATCATCGCTCACTCGAATGAACCCAAAAGCAAAGCATAAAAGAGAGCGAGCATGGGACAGATATAAAATGAGGTTTAAGAGGTAGGTCATCGCATACTCGCAGAAGGTAAAAAACAAAGTGAGGATGGATGGAAATTATGCGACCGGCTGAATGATAGGGATGTGTCACTCACTCGCAAAGACATTTCTAAAAGTGAATAAAGTGTAGTGTGTTGGCAAGTTTTAGGCTGATGAGTGCCAGATGGAAAAAAGTGTACACTCTCTCTTCCAGCTAGGATCAAACAGTGCAAGTTGATCACAACATTAATGACAGAATGAAATCTTTGTGATAGTTCAAGTGCAGGAATTTGGCTTTCAAGTTGACAAGACGCAGTCCTTAAATGGCTATAAGTGTAAATGATTGAGTTTGATTCTGTACAACTCTCATTTCTGCATTCTGAGTTTTTCTACAAAGAGAAAGAAGCTTATTTGTCTGGAGTTTTGTGTCTGAGACAGTAGAATTCAAAAGAAGCAAGATGAGTCAGGCTATTGTTCCTACTACTTCACAAGGGTCTGAAAAGAAGAAGGAAGTCACACCAAAGAAATATACTAAAGAATTTGTTGAATTTCTGCCTACGACTCTGAATACCAATAGTGCGGATTGGGAAGAATGGAGCGACAAGTGGTCTCAATGCAGAAATCTGGTAACCCCAAACTACTCTGGAAGTACTTTATTTCATTATTTTTGGAACAATAGGGTTAAGCCAGTCCCAATTTGCAATCCATGGGATTTAAATATGGCTAAATTAATTGAGCCTGATGTCTATGTTGATATTGGTCTCATTAAGGAACTAGCAAAAAACTATTGCCCAATGGCTAGGGTAATTAGGAAAAAGAACAAAGAAACCCTAGTTTCCATAGATAGGAGGTCAGTAGCTGAGGTATTTGGAATTACCAGTGTATTATGCACTGATATTGACTTGAAGAAAATTAAGGTTGATTATGTCAAAAGAGAACGTTTGATAAAGAAATATGAAATACCTAAATTCATACCCAGAGTAGATAGGAAATTGGTGAAGATTCTAGACAATTTCAAGCCACCTTTTGACCTATCGTTGTTTCAACATTATGTAAAATGCACTGTATATGGTGTAAGTAGGGTCCTAGGCCTTGATGGATATTCTATAGTATTTGAGGAGATACTCATGATAGCAATGAACATCCAACTTCCTGAAGTCAACACTGATTATGATTATGTTGGCTACATAGTAAAGGCTATCCATGCTGGATTGGTAGAGATACAATCAGATAACACCAAGCCCACTTTCAAACATTACTCTCACCTGATGTATATGATTCTATACTACAATAGAGAATCAATGGATAAGGAGCTTCAGCTATTTGTATCAGAACATGGTGTAGAAGAACCAATCCAAAGATGGACCTCAGTGTGGGATAGTGGGTCTGTGAATTACTCATTTGTATGTTTTTGCAATTGGATTGTAGATCAAATTTTTGATTTGTTGGGAGCAGAAAGGCACAGACTACCATTTGAGGTTAGGAATTTTTTGAGACCATGGGAGTATATCACTAATTGTCCCATCTACCACAACTGGTCTGATTTCTTCTTCTTCGACTATATAACTATTATTAGAGTATATGGCTACACTCAGCCTCCTCACATTCTCCCCAAATTTGTTCCCCCCGGGATTTCTTTCTTAGAATTTGTTTGGCAGATTACATGGGTAGACAAGGAATTTCTGGAGGGGCACAAGAAGGGAACCTTCATCCCCAGATTATGGATGGGTTTTGATTTCACTATTGGGAAGAAGATGTTTGA
>MU223157.1:1420514-1438851 GCA_018584345.1 Thuja plicata
TTTTTAGTAAATCTCTGCAAGCAGCTGAACTCAATTATGAGATTATGGAGAAACAGGCATATGCATTGGTTAAGGCTGTCAATATTTTTAGGCCTTATCTTGTTTGTGCAAAAATAATTGCTTATGTTCCACATGCCACAATGAAAGATATATTATCACAATCTGAAGTTACTGGCAAGAGGTGCAGATGGATTAGCAGGATCCAAGAATTCAATTTGGAAATTTAGGTCACTAAACTAGTGAGGGGTTTGGGTTTGGCTAAGTTAATGACTCATACAAATATGGAGTCAGCCCAAGTAAGTGACAAACAAACTATAAACATGAATCTTACCAACATAGAATTGCAAGCATGGTATACTGATATTGTGTTTGTCCTGAAAAATGCAAAATGTCCAAAACATATGCCAGAAAATCAGAAGAGGACTTTGAGATTACAGGCCTAGAGGTATGTTTTAATACAAGGCAACCTGTTTTGGAAAAATAAGGATGGGATTCTGTTATTATGCTTAGATAAATCACAGTCTGAAAAGGTTTTAAGTGAATTACATAGTGGTGCATGTGGTGGGCATTATTCTGTCAAAACTACAGCTCACAAGATAATTAGAACTGGATTTTACTAGCCATGTCTTTTCAGAGATACTCAAATGTTTGTAAGAAGATGTGAACCATGCCAAAGATTTTCTGCTAAAATGAAATTTGCTAGAGCATTGCCTCTAAATTCTATGACTATTGAAGCTCCTTTTACCTAGTGGGGTTTGGACTTTATTGGTGAATTTACAGAGAAATCCAGTGGGGTTCATAGTTGGATTCTTGTGGCTACAGACTACTTCACCAAATGGATAGAAGCCATCCCAACAAAGAGGGAAACTAGCAGGATAGTAATGGATTTCTTGATGGACAATATTCTGACAAGATTTGGTGTGCCCACTAAGCTAATTATGGACAATGCTATGTGTTTTAGGTCTGATGAATTTAAAGACTTCTGTGAAGAATATGGCATTATTTTATCTTACTCCTCACCATATCATCCTCAATCAAATGGACAGGCTAAGTCCAATAATAAAAGTATTATGAAAATCATTAAGAGGATTTTGGATAAAAATAAGAAGTCTTGGCACTCAAAGTTGAAATTGGCCTCATGGGCTGACAGAGTGACAGTAAAAAAGGACATAGGGGTTTCCCCTTTTGAAATGGTTTATGGAAGTCAGGCAAGGTTGCCCTTGAACAATCTATTACTAGTGCACAAATTTTTGCTGGAAGAAGATTTAGAAAATCTAGAACCTATGATGCAAAGAATGGATCAACTGATGGAATTGGAAGAAGTAAGAGCAGAAGCTCACAAAAGAAACCTGAAGCTGCAGCAACAATCTAAATACCTGTTTGATAAAAGAACAACTGAAAGAAAATTCAGGATAAATGATCTGGTGTTACAATGGAATGCCAGAAAAGAAGAGAAAGGCAAACATGGCAAGTTTGAATCACTGTGGATGGGCCCATTTGTGATCCAAGGGTTTCATGGTCAGGATTCTTATTTCTTGGAGGATCCAAATGGTGAGATACAGGAATTGCCAGTGCATGGACAATTCCTGAAACATTATTTCTCATAGTTCTCCTTGTTCCATGCATCTTAGCTTAGTTTTCCCTATTTTTGTGTGGTTTTGTGTGCTCCTATACAGTTTAGTTTAGGTTTGCAGTCTGTTCCCCAGAGGTCTGGCTTCTAATGACAATTTTACAATTATCTTTCCCCAGTCGGAGCCATTGTTAGCACTGCATTGGTAAAATTTGAATTTCTTGGTTTTTTTCTTTTCCTGGGATTTCTTGTTTCAAAATCCTATGCTTTGCCGCGCAAAAGAGGTCAAAACCTTTTTTGAAGTTCATGTTTTAAGTGTACTCACTCTGTCGCCTCAGTATTTTTGAAATGTCTTTAAGTTGTGCGAGTGAGCAGGTTTAATGTTTTAAAAGGGTAAATCGCGCAGTCGCGATGTCTCAAAAAGGTCAAGCTACAAGTATGCGAGTCAGCGACGAGTTAAAAGTATATATGTCATGCAGTCGCTCTAAATTCATGTTGTCTACCTCATGCTCCACGACCGAGTGAGTATTGTTTAAAATTAAAGCAGTCGCATACCCACATCAAGTTTTATGTCAATGTTAAAAGTCAGTGACTGTGCGACAAGGTCCTGTCCTGTAGGTCGCCCACTCGCTTAGGTTTTAACTCAGTTGTGTTTTGCAATGCGAGTGCGCGGCGAAGGCATGAAATACTAATATGAAGATTCATTGCTCAGTCGCACAAGTACTTTTCAAGATTCATAATAGTCTGCGACCGAGTGACTAAGAGATCATTCAATGCCTCGCTCACTCGTTGATGCTTTGAGGCGATCAAAAATCAACTCACGAGTATGCGACAAGTTAAAAAGGAAAGACATCGCTCACTCGCCAATCAACAGAGATGGAAGGAAAAGAGCTCACGAGTAGGTGACTAAAGAAAGAAGAGGCACTTTCGCACACTCACAGTCAGTGAAAGAGTAAGATTTTCAAGCTCACGAGTAGGCAACTAAAGAAGGAGAAGACATAGTCGCACACTCGCAGTCAGTAATGAAGTGAAATTTTTTAGCTCGCGAGTTTGCAACTGAGCAAAGAACAAATGCCATCACTCACTCACGCATTGGATGAAAGCTGGAGTATTAAGTGACGCAAGTATGTGACCAAGACAGAGTATGTAGTATGTTCTGAATGTCGCCCACTCGCTTAGATCCAAAGGTTAAGTTTGAATAGCTAGCGAGTATGTGATTAGAAAAAAGCTGAAAGATAAGAGGCATTGTCGCTCAGTCGCCCAGATTCATGGTGACATGAAAAGTTAACTTGCGGGTGTGTGACATGTTAAAGGTGAAGAAACCATCGCTCACTCGCATGAACCCAAAAGAAAAGCATAAAAGAGAGCGAGCATGCGACAGACATAAAATTAGGTTTAAGAGGTAGGTCATCGCATACTTGCAGAAGGTAAAAAACAAAGTGAGGATGGATGGTGAGTATGCGACCAAATGAATGATAGGGATGTGTCGCTCACTCGCAAAGACATTTCTAAAAGTGAATAAAGTGTAGTGTGTTGGCAAGTTTTAGGCTAATGAGTGCCAGATGGAAAAAAGTGTACACTCTCTCTTCCAGCTAGGATCAAACAGTGCAAGTTGATCGCAGCATTAATGATAGAATGAAATCTTTGTGACAGTTCAAGTGCAGGAATTCGGATTTCAAGTTGACAAGATGCAGTCCTTAAATGGCTATAAGTGTAAATGATTGAGTTTGATTTTGTACAACTCTCATTTCTGCATTCTGAATTTTTCTGCGAAGAGCAAGAAGCTTATTTGTCTGGAGTTTTGTGTCTGAGACAGTAGAATTCAAAAGAAGCAAGATGAGTCAGGCTATTGTTCCTACTACTTCACAAGGGTCTAAAAAGAAGAAGGAAGTCACACCAAAGAAATATACTAAATAATTTTTTGAATTGCTACCTGGGACTCTGAATACCAACAGTGCGAATTGGGAATAATGGAGCGACAAGTGGTCTCAATGCAGAAATCCGGTAAGCCCAAACTACTCTGGCAGTACTTTATTTCATTATTTTTGGAACAATAGGGTTAAGCTAGTCCCAATTTGCAATCCATGGGATTTAAATATGGCTAAATTAATTGTGCCTGATGTCTATGTTGATATTGGTCTCATTAAGGAACTAGCAAAAAACTATTGCCCAGTGGCTAGGGTAATTAGGAAAAAGAACAAAGAAACCCTAGTTTCCATAGATAGGAGGTCAGTAGCTGAGGTATTTGGAATTACCGGTGCGTTATGCACTGATATTGACTTGAAGAAAATTAAGGCTAATTATGTCAAAAGAGAACGTTTGATAAATAAATATGAAATGCCTAAATTCATGCCCAGAGTAGATAGGAAATTGGTGAAGATTCCAGACAATTTCAAGCCACCTTTTGACCTATCGTTGTTTCATCATTATGTAAAATGCACTGTATATGGTGTAAGTAGGGTCCTAGGCCTTGATGGAGATTCTACAGTATCTGAGGAGATACTCATAATAGCAATGAACATCCAACATCCTAAAGTCAACACTGATTATGATTATGTTGGCTACATAGTAGAGGCTATCCATGCTGGATTGGTAGAGATACAATCAGATAACCCCAAGCCCACTTTCAAACATTACTCTCACCTGATGTATATGATTATATACTACAATAGAGCATCAATGTATGAGGAGCTTCAACTATTTGTATCAGAACATGGTGTGGAAGAACCAATCCAAAGATGGACCTCAGTGTGGGATAGTGGGTCTGTGAATTCCTCTTTTGTATGTTTTTGCAATTGGATTGTAGATCAATTTTTTGATTTGTTGGGAGCAGACAGGCACAGACTGCCATTTGAGGTTAGGAAATTTTTGAGACCATGGGAGTATGTCACTAATTGGCCCATCTCCCACAACTGGGCTGATTTCTTCTTCTTCGACTATATAACTATTATTAGAGTATATGGCTGCACTCAGCCTCCTCACATTCTCCCCAAATTTGTTCCCCCCGGGATTGCTTTCTTAGAATTTTTTTGGCAGATTACATGGGTAGACAAGGAATTTCTAGAGGGGCACAAGAAGGGAACCTTCATCCCTAGATTATGGATGGGTTTTGATTTCACTATTGGGAAGAAGATGTTTGACACAATCAATGACTATTTAAAGAAATACAAAATGTCTCCTGCAATCACCACATTCTGTGATCCTGAGAATTTTGTACAAATAGCCCTCAAAAGGATGACTCCATGGCACAAAATCAGAGATCATGAGCCATTGGATGATGAAGATATTGTGAGAAACAAATTGAATAGACTAGAAGTTCAGGATAGGAGAAGAAAATGGAATGACCTCCTAAGAGCAGAATCAAAATGGAAAGAGTCGGATAATTCATTCTCTGGTTTCTTTCCTAATCTTCCATATCTCCAGAGGATAGAAAAGATGATACAATCATATGACACTTTGATGTCACAGGTCCCTCAATTCAGTGCTGAAGATGCACAATCCAAAGGGTCTCCTATTCAAGTTTCTTTGCATGATAAGGAACACCAAGAGGAACATCAAGAGGAAGAAGGACAAAGGGAAGAACAAGGAAAAGAAAAACATGAAGAAGAAGAAGCAGGTGAAGAGGCCACTTTAGCTAGAGAGCCACCAAAGAAGAAATAGAAAACAGAGCAAAAAATGGTGCAAGACAAAAAAGGCATGGCCAAAGCTGTGATTTCAGAACATGGCAAATATTTTTGGAAACTGAGAAGGCAATTGCAGAAGGAGCCAGAGGCTGAGGGCCAAGGGGATAATCATATGGTTCTATTTGAAAAAGATGATGAAGGGTCATGATGGAAAATGAATTCATGAAGGATGATGAATTCATAAAGTCTCAAGAGTTCAAGTCTTTTTTGGTCAAGTTGAAACAGAAAAGCTTGAGGCAAGAAATAACAGCATAGGAGGAGAATACAGATAAGAATGAGCAAATTGTGCAAACACTTCAGGATTATGACCCTGAAACTGAACAACTCACTGTGGAACAAGCTAGATTGCTTGTATAGAACAGTGGTGTGATGCTAATGCCTGGTTGGGACTTACAGTCCACATTTATTATTGATCAGATTAGGAGGCAGGAAGATCCTCTACTTAAGACAGAATTTGAAATGGATGATGTCTTAAAAGGATCAGGGTTTGACCCAAAATCCAAAACCCTAGCAATATGGTCGTTAGCTCCGACCATACATAAACCCTTGGTCATGACCATCAGGGAAGAAAAAAGAGCTAACAGGATGATATGGAACCTGCAAAATACTTCTGATATTGAGATAGCTCAGTTAATGACATAGGTTTCATTTATGAACTTGGCAAAGGTTGATGACTTGTCAAAAAGGTATGAAACAAATTTTGGCCAAATGATGTCATTTTCAAAGAAACATGAGGAAGTGGTGGTCAAGAACCACACACTTGAAGAGGAAATTTCCAAACTAAAGGAAGAATTGGAAGAAAGAAAAAATGAGAAAATTCCAATCCTTGAAGAGGCAGTAAATGTTGTGGTAGATGTTGCCAAAAATGCTAAGGAAGACTCTGCTCTAGTAGAAACACAGTCTAAGGGTATGTCACAGGAACAGGGCATGAATGCTATGTCTATCATGTTGCTCATATAACAGCACAGTATTGAAGTTCTGAAGCAAAAGATTGATGTAGTATATACATTGTATGGGTCCCTACAAGAGGCCTCAAAGATAGCTGTAGAAGCTATGGTTTTCCTGGAACCTGTTTTCAAAATTTGGTCAGCAAAGGAAAGAGTTTTAGATAAACTCAAAACAACTATGCTATACAGTGATGATTTCCCAGACAAAGTATCAGATACCATTGATATGGTAAATAAGTTGAATGATACTTTTGCTTTCTTTAATGGAAAATCTGACTTAATGAACAGTAAGTTGCAACTGTTTGGCGATCAATGTCCACCATTGATCCCAAAGATTTATAATGAAATAGGGGAATTGAAAGCACAATCAGATTGGGAATCTATTTTTGATGCCATACTGGGAAATCAAGATCTAAAGATACGTTTGGAAAAAGACACAAATTCAGAGTATTGCAACGAACTGATCGATGGCTTCTGCAAAGTTGAAAGAGATATGGAAAAAATTGTGTCTTAGGCCAGAACTGCCATGGATGCCAGGTGGGTGGAAGCTGTTGCCAAGCTAGAAGAAGAGAAAACTTTTGATTGGCCCACCACCAAAGAAGTGAACATATGGGAGGCGAAGCTTAAAGGATGAATCAAATATGGTTAAGCCACAAAAGACAAAATTTGTTTAGGCTTTGTAAATAAGCTGCCACCTGTGTTCGGTTGCAAAATTTTGTTTCTAATTTGGTTGCAAATTTGTTGCAAGCAGTTTTGTAATCCTTCCCAGTATGTCGGTACCTTGTTGCATCCTTGTACTATAAAAGGATTCCAAGACTACTGGGAAGAGGATGGTCATTTTGATGTCTGAAAATAATACTAGGCCAATTGTAAATTTTGGTTTTGAGAACCAATATATCTGGTCTTTTGAGAGAAATCTTTGTTGAATGTAGTAATTGATGATGAATTTTGAATAAAATCTAGTTTACAGTTTCTGAAGCATTTAATGGATTTTCTGTCTTCATTTTAGCATTTTGAATTTTGTCTAAATTGAATGTTCTAGGAGCGTTTTCAATTTGTATATCTGTCAGGCAGATTATGAAATACTTTTAGGGTTCTTTCAAGGAGAGAATATACCTTAGAGATATTTCAATAAAGTTTAGGGTAGCAAATGAATCTGATGGATTAATTTGGCTAAGTGTACTAAGGTAGATATATAAGGTATATCTATGTTTGTGTCAGATCCTGTAATTGCCTTAAGTTTTGTTCTCAATCATACTGGTTAAAACTATCCATAGATGACTCCATGCCTTAAGATTGAGCACTGGTCTATTTTTGTTCAATTAAATGACTATCATTATTAAAATCAAACTTTACTTTCAGTTCGGTCTATTTTATGTGAAAGTTACAGTGATCAATTCCTATAATTCCATCAATAACAAACTAGAATAATTTAGTGATTTCATTATTCTAAGTTTTCAAGGGTAATCCTGCCCGAGTTTGTGGAGCTCAAAGTGTAGGAGGTCTCAAGACCTTGTTTCTGTTGTTCTACTCTATGCTTGGTCAGTGTCAGGGATAAATAGAGTGAACCCTCTGAGGAGTATTTTTATGTCAGCAAGAAAAGGAAACAACACCCCTAATTATGTCAAGACAATTATTCAATTAATGGCATAATTCATTAAAATCAATTTAATCTCCTAAAATCAAAGTGATTTCATCACTAACTCACATTAATTACATTGGCCTATTTAAATAAAATCAAAACAATTAAATACTTCGCTAAAGTAATTAATTAAAGGAATTAAATAAATCGCCTAATTAAAACTCTTCACTTGCACATGGAAAGTCAATCCATTAGCCAATGGGAGTTCACTCACTTGGATCACTCACATGGACCACCAAAGATTCAATATCCACCTCTCTTCACAAATCAATCTCAACCACTCATTCATCAAATTCTTCTATAAAAGGAATGAATTTTGAGCTTAATTAGCCCCAATTCTTAGAATATTTAAAGTAATCTTATGCTGCTCTAATTTCTAGAAATCTAAATGCATTCTTAGTTAATAATTTCTCATAATTTCATAATCCTTCTTTGGTGCCCTAAAATGAGCTTTTCATTGTAATTTAGTTTTATTTCTCACTGAATCTTCCATTCTAAGCTTGTATATGTCATTGATTTATGCATAATCTGAGGGAAATTACAATATTTTTCATAATCTTCTTAGATAGGAAGCAATATGTCAGTTTTGGTGGGTTTCATATGCTTTTTATTCAATATTTCATGTTTTGATCACTAATATAATGACATATTGAAGTGTTATGTTGCAACTCATAGTTCTAATAAATACACACACACAACAGACTTGGCTTGCTTGTTCTTGCAGCCAACTGTTACCCAGTCATCTTTCTTGGTTTCCTCTTTTTTACTAGAATTAGCTAGCTGAGAACCAAAATCCTTAAGAGGAGGAGGTTTGGTATGAGGTACTGCCAAAGGGAAGTCCTTGATCTTGTGCTTTGCAAAATGACAATGATAAAAAGTGTTGGGATGGTTGAGATAAAGCATGTTCTGAGTGAAGGTGGTCACACCAACCTGAATCTCAACAGACTCTTTAAGGTCCCTGGAAAGGTCAACCTCAACACAGAGCCTCTTTTGAGGCCAAGGATTAAGAAAATGGTCACGCTCACTACAAATAACCCTACCTAGAATTTGTGCAATGACATGCATGAAAGGCCAACATGGTAGAGGGACACCAAGAAACTCAACCCACACAGTAACTTTTAGTTTCTTGTCGCTAGAGATAGAAAAGTCTCGAGACTAGCTTTACGAAACTAAAAGGGAAGCCCTATGATTCTAGGGTCCTTTGGTGAAAATGACATCCACATGGGTGGAATTGGAAAAATGAAACAAAAAAACCTTTGGTAAGACTTTGAATGCCATCCAAGTGGATTCCATGAGGAGTCCATACTTTCACAACCCAATCTTTAATAACACTTTCATGAGGGTTGCGACCCAGAAAGCAAAAAATATGAGTATGTGATTCAAGACAAGTACAAGCATCATCAAATACATGATTGGGTAAAACAATATCAGGCTGGGACATACCTTGTGGAACACTTTGGGAACAAACTTGTGAGGTCTCTTTCTTGGAGGTGCCATTGTTATCCATCACCACACTAGCACCAACATCAAATGATCAGAGAATGGGGGTCAGGGCCATAAATACCAAGGAATTTCTCATAGTAAATGCAGTTTCAAAGGATAGGAGGGCTCAGAATAGCGACCCAACTCTAAACCCTAGCAGAGCACAAACCCAGAGCATCCTTCACTTTAATATTTTTGATCTTTGGTCTTTTTAGTTTTCGGTCTGTGCCTAACAAGGTATTTACTTATTGTGGGTAATCAAACCCACCATCATTTTTCCCCTAACAGGGTTTCCATGATAAAAATCTATGTGTCAAGCATTGTGGATGTGTTTCTAATGTGTGGATGCTTCTATCTTTCATGGCTAATTAATTAGATCATATCTTAAGAGTTTATGATTGAAAGTTTTAAAGATTAAGAGTTTTGAAGTTGAAGTTTACGAACAACTAATCCACCCCCCTCTTAGTTTTTCCCTACATTATTATCAACACTTTGTACCATCCTCCGAGTTCTACATTGATAGGCATGTGTGTTAGGCATCTCTGGTGTGTGATTACCTTGTGTTTATGGCTAGGTTACTATCTCTGTGAGAATGGTGGGGTGAGCCTAAGGGTTCCAGATGGTAGGATGACATTGCAATTTAACACTACTAGGGACTGATGTACAATTGGTGGATATCTTTGAGTGTTAGAGCTCAAACATGATGTGCTCATTCTATCCTTGTATCTCTTTTCGGTATTTTTAGATATATATGTTGTTATGCTCTTTAGAGTAGATTTGATTTTGATGTCATTCATTGTATCGAGCATGTGTGACCCTAAATTATGTTATTTAGTACTCCTTGATGTGGAGAAAACCTTTTATTTTAGTTGTACATTGGTGTCGGAAAGCCTAGCCGGTTATTTGGCTGAGAAAACCTCTTTCTAGAAGGTTTCTAGTTCATTTTTTGTTTGTTGGGGATAGTGCAAAACATTTTTTATTTCTTGTAGAACATATGTTTATTCTTCTGGCACGTATGTATTATCTTGTAGTGATTTTTCATTGTATTCTAGTGCATATGCAGAACAAAGTAGCACATTTTCACTCTGTTCTGTCACATTTGTTTTACGGGATTAGCGCATTTGTGACAATTGATAGTGTAGACACCAAAATTTGTCCACTTGAATACATTTATATAGTTAAATTCATCTTTATTCCTTATCCTTAATTAAATAAATTTTTATTTATTTAATTAAAATCACCTTTCTCCTTTACTCTTGATTAAATAAATTTACATTTATTTATTCTTGCCCTATCTCATTTCTCAAGTGTTTAATTAATCATAAATTAATTAAACTAACCTATAGCCTAAATCCCCTACCATTTTCCTAAATCCTACCCACTCATTAATCCTTGATTAATTAGCTTAATTTCTTGATTCGTACACCAATTAACATTTCCTTGAATTTAAAATTGTTTCACACGTGTGAACACATTTTAAATTTCAAATTTAAATTTACCCTCATGTGTACTTACCTTGAGCCACTCAAGTCTGACATATTTGTCTCCCACTTTTTCTTGAGCCCTACTCACTCATATGTGAGATTTTTTGAGCCTTTCAACTCTTACACATTTGTGTGCCACTCTTTATGAGCCATCAATTTCAAGGTTTCTCACACGTGTGTGAGCAACTCATCCCTTTTGAATGGTCAACCCTTTATCCACTTGGCATCCACTTGGCCTCCAATTGGCATCCACCTCATTTATCCAAATGAATCCTATCCCTCCATTTAAATTTAAATCTCAACCCTTCATTTCTCTCAAAAGCATATAATTTAAGATCCCTCTCATCATTCCTCATATCATCTCTTCATGCATTTTTATGCTACAAGTTTTGTGATAAACCACATACCTTTATCCAAAAACATCATCCATACTATCCATACTTTGTCATTTTGGAGGTTTTCATTGCTTTTGTGTTGATCCGGATAAGTTTGTCTCTTATTTCACTTCTCCACATTTGCTTATTTTCTATATCTTTGAGTTATGCATGAGTATGTAGGAATAGTATTTAGTTTCTTATTACTTGTTCCTTTATTTACATTTTAATGCACTACATTTTGGCACGCCCAGTGGGACCCACTTCATAGGTCATTCTACAAACTAACCTTCTAATTTATTTTGATTAAGAGGAAAACATGATTTGAAAGGTCCTAAAACCTTTACAAAAGACCAAAAACATTAAACATTATGCGTCAGCAAGAAAACAACCAAAACTCCAAAAATGATAGACATAGGGACAACAAAACAAAGTGAGACAGAGAAAAAAGATAGTTGGATAGGAGAAAAGGTCAGTAGCCTAGACATAGAGAAATGTAAAGGTCTGCAAACTAGAGAATGCAAAGTCACTTAAAACTATTGAGAAGGTTTGCTGCTTCATATGCCAGAAGGTCTGTATTGGTGGAAAAGGCCTTGAGGTTGTCAATGTCTTTACCAACTCTCCTGGGGTTAGTGCCAGGATCATTGACCCCATTTTGAGCTGACTCATTATTATACTCATTGCCCTTCTCCCAGTAGTTGATAAGGATATTGACTTGACCAGACGAGGCCCATAGGATCTTAAAACTTTGTTCCCCTATCAATATGAGAGTAGCCTCAATGGCTGAGATTTTTTGATCCATAACTGCCATTCTAGAATCCATAGAGACCATAGCCATGTCACAGTTGGAAAGTTTTTCGTTAACCAAGGAAAATTTAGAATCAAAAGAAGCAAAAATCCCATCTTCTTTATTCATGGCCTCAGTGAGATCATTTAGGAACTCTGGGAAAGGTTTATCACCCATTCCCAAAGACTCCATAGTTTTGATTCTAGCATCCATCCTTGGGTTATTATTTTTTAGACTAGTCATCTCTATGAAAATATAGTTAAGGGCTTCCTTTTCTTGACCCAAACCACTTTTTTTCTTTTTCAAAAGAGCTATCCTTCCCATAATCTAGATTCTAATACTCACCTTTATCAGAGGAGTTGTCTTTAGGAGAAGAACTAGGCACACAAGTCTAGAAATATTTAAAGGGCCTAGGAGAAGGGTTACCCAAAAGGGTTTAATGGGTACTACATTGCTTCTTTCCCTTTTTACGGTCCTTAACCAGCTTCTCCTCTACATTCTCACAATCCTCAGTCATATCATCACTATCCTCAAAGGATGAGTCCTTAAGAATAAAGGATCTTCTTTTCCTTCCTGCGACTTTCTTAGACAAAGAAACAATGTTTTAAATGAGTTTTTTGTGATTTTTTGAGCTTATAGGTTAGAGAATTTGGAGATCAACTTCCACAAAGAGAAAATAATTGTGAGAAAAATCTCACAGCTGTGTTTGGAGCAACCAAGGAAGGAGTTTTGACACATCACTCCCTATACTTTCCTCATTTTTCTATTTCTAACTTGTAGGAAGTATTTACATTGTGTATCTATTTAGATTGCTTTATTTGCACATCTATATTTGTTGTTACAAAAAGGAGATCTCTTTTATTATTATTTTATTTTAAAATCATTCTTTATTTTTATTAAAAAAATATGTTAATATATACAAATAAAATATATATTATATATATATTTTCAGTTTATATATATTAAAAAATCAAAATACATATATTAATATTTATTATCAATATATAAATATATATAAAACTAATACACACACACACACACAAACAAACAAACAAATTTAAAAAATAGATAATTTTTTTTAAAATAAATTAATTCAAAATAATAATAAAAAACACCCCATGGGCGCTGTGTATAGCATAGTCCACATAGACTGTGTATACACAGTCCGCAAGGCCTATGTTACACAGTCCACATGTTGTGTCAGCTTCACTGTAGGGACTATATACATATAGTCATGGGACTATGTAAACAGTTCCCCTCCTCAACCCCACAAAATTCAAAACAATCTTTTTCTTTTTTCAATCATTTTTTTAAAGCTTTTTAAAACAAAGAAAATGTACTTTTCTTTTAAATTTATTAATTTTTATTAATAAATTTTAACTTTTCCTTTTTTAATTTTGTAGGTACAACCCCTAGTCATATGGGTGACCAGGGGATCCATTGATTTTTTATCCCCCTCTATCCACCCTATGGTCACGTTGGTCCCAAGGGATTAACTTAGCCCCCTTTCTTCTTGCAAGTCCATAAAGAGGCATTTTTACGAAAACACTCATAACATTTGCAAAAAAAATTAGATTTTTGTGATTCAAAAACTATTGGAAAGCTAACTTGGACCTCTTTATAAATCTACAATTAATTCATTATGAATCCTTTCCAAAAATTAGGTGCATGTGTTCAAAGTCACCCTTTCTTGGCAATCTTTAAATGCTCATATCTTTAGCAAACAAAATCATTTTTCAGTGATTTTTTCTTTTTAAATTTATCAGAAAGACATAATAAATCTATTTTGCAGTTTAATTTGTCTTTAGACAATCTGTTTGAAGTGTTTTCCTCACATTTTCAATTTGAGGCTTAAAATAAACCTTTCAGACTTAGATTTTGGATCCAAAACCAACACGTGTCTTTAAACCCCAAGGCCACTTACATATTATCTTCTCTAGCACCTTTGAGTGAACTTGAGTATACAAGAAATAAATGGTCTTGGTTTATTTTTTAGGAGGCCTAGTTGGGGATTTGATCACCCATAAGGATGGCCTCAACTCCCGTGTTCCGATAGAGTATAAATAGTAGGAGGTGAATCGAAAGATACCTCTCTTGGAAGTAGAATCTTGTCAATCTTGTCTAAGCCCCAAAGAAATTTATACCTTTGGGAAGTGAAGGTGGAGATTTGGGTTACTGTCTCCTCCTGTTTGTTTGACATTATTCTCTTTCATCTACAAATTTGGGCCTCATGTACCTTGCGTATATCAATGACATTCCCTAGTTGAGCTTGTAAATCCTAGTTGAAATTTGAATAGGGTTGTTGGTGTGTTTAATGTGCTTGAATACTTAAAATCACCTTCCCCACTTGAAAACCACAAGGGGACACATCATCCAAATTAAGCCTTGTAAATTTTGTATTGTGCATAGTTTCATTGTGTATTTTTCATATTTAAATTCATAAACCCAAAAACATCATAAAAACTTAAAATCTAAAAAAAACTCAAAAAAATCAAAAAAATAAAAAAAATAAAAAAATTACAAAAATAATAACAACAAAAAAAACTCTTGTTTAAGTTTAGGTGTCCTCCATGTCAACCTTTCCACATCAATTCAACCTCTTCATCATCATCATACCTTTCATCCTAATCAACCTTCTTAATCATTCCAATTATCCATCATATCTCAATCATCCCTAATCATCATAGTCATCATCTCCTGATCGTCCATAACATTTCAACCATCTTCCTAATCCAATCCAAAAACCCACCATTTTATCCTATTCATCTCTAATAATCCTTCATCTTAATCCTAATTATGCCCTTCATCCTAATCCCTTCTTCCAAGTCATTCATATTCTTGTTAATCATCCTAATCATCCCTCTAATCTTAATCATCCTAATCATATTTCATCTTCACCATTCTATCCTAATCATCCAAATCATTTCATCTTCTTCCTAATCATTCAATCAAGGTCCTAATCATCATCCTAGCCATCCATCTTATCCTAATCATTTCATCATCTTCCTAATCATTCAATCAAGGTCCTAATCATCATCCTAACCATCCATATAATCCTAATCATCCAAATCATTTCATCATCTTCCTAATCATGGTCCTAATCATCATCCTAACCATCCATATTATCCTAATCATCATAATCATTTCATCATATTCCTGATCATTCAATCAAGGTCATAATCATCATCCTAACCATCCATATTATACTAATAATCCCAATCATTTCATCATCTTACTAATAATTCAGTCAAGGTACTAATGATCATCCTAACCATCCATCTTATCATAATAATCCTAATCATTTCATCATGTCCCTAATCATTCAATCAAGGTCTTAATCATAATCCTAACCATCCATCTTATCCTAATCATCCTAATCATTTCATCATCTTCCTAATCATCCAATCAAGGTCTTAATCATCCCAAGCATTTCATAATCTTCCTAATCATTCAATTAAGGTTCTAATTCTCATCTTAATCATTCTTCATAATCCAAATCAACATCCACTTCCTTAATCCAATATCATCATTCATCTTTCATTTAATCTAATCACATCATCATATCCTAATGCAATTCTCTCATACACCTAATATCTTCCTACCCAAGCCTTAATCTAGTTCATTTACCCCTTCATCCAAACCAATCACCCAATATTCATTCACTTCTCTTCAAACTTCCCTCATTTTTCTTTCAAACTTCATTCATTTTAAATCCACATCTTAATCCAGATCATTATCTAATCCAAATCAAAATCCCCTCATCTAAATATCATGAATATGGATTGTTTTCAAAAAATGGTTAAGGAATTTCAAATTCTAAACCCTAATCCTCAAACCATGCCTCCAACTCAACCAACCTATCAATTACACCCATCCAACCCATACATTCCTTATAATTATCCAACCCCTAACTATTCATATCTCTCACTACAATCCACTTACCAAGTCAATCTCATTACTTCAAATCCACCTACCATATCCCCATCCATTCTACCTCAAAACATCATATCCAACCCCTATCCATCTCCAATTTATTATCCTTCCTCCACCTTTGAAAAGGGAAATACCTCATATCAATCCCTCCATAGCCACCTTGCCCAAGTGATTCAAGAACTCAAAAACATTGTCCTTAGCTTACAAAATGAGGGTCAAAAGAAATTTTTTTCCTTTGAAGACATATTCCCTTCCCCCTTTGCCAAAAAACATAATCCTCCATATAATCCCAATCCTCCACATAATATTAACCCTCCAAAGCCTATAACTTACCCATCCCACAGTAACTTTTCCATTGACTGGATCCAAGGGCTAGCAAATAAGAATAAATCCCCAACTCTAAATCAAGTTGTGCAATCCCATGAAGTCATGAACCAACCACCATCCCCTCCAAATAAAGATACATATTAATATCTTAAGTCACATGAGTCATCCATCCTTCCATCCACCCAAGTTTAAGCTTTCATCTCCTCCATCACATTACCCTCACAAATCCAAAGATGTCAAGACTTTGTTCCAAAGAATGCTAATATGGATTCCTCTTCTCCTATAAATATAAAAATTCCTCCATCTTATGAAAACTCTAAATCTTATGAAACCTCTCCATATGAAGATCCCAACCTTCTAGATCAAGATCAACTTATCCTCCTTAACCTACCTCATTATCCCATTCCTAATCAAGATCAAGAAATCCCTTGCATTCCATCCATTAATAATTCCCCTGCATGTCAATAGTTAACCTCCACTTACCATTCACTTCATGAAGATATTCCATGTATCTAATCCACTAATCCCCCTCCATGTCAAGATAAAATTACTCCATATCATTATTCCATCCCCTCCACTCCATTGTATAATCCCATTCCATCTCAAGATCCAACCATCCCTTCCACTATACCACATAATCCTCTCTAAAGTCAAGATCAAAGTACCCCTTCATCTCCATGTCATGATACCAATAAATTTGAAGATCCTATTATCCCTCCACATGATCCCAATCCTCCCTAAGATCCCATCATACCTATCCAATCTATCCATGAACCCCATTCACATGGACTCACATCTTGTTTTAAAAATAATATGTATCCCATTGGAAATTTTTTTTATCAAGATGTTGGAAAACCTTCCACCCCTTCAAAACTCCATCCATCTAAACTCAAATGTTCCCATCCCCTATCCTCCAAATCCTTTTTGGTCCCTTATATCCAAAACTCCTTCCCTTCCTCATCCACATCCATTTTGGGTCCTTATCTCCCAAAGCCAAACCCTTCATCCTTTCCGTCCATTTTGGGTCCTTAGAAACCTCCATCCACCATATCCAAATCCAACCCTCCATCACCTCAAATCCATAAGAAATTTCAACAAAGGCACACATCCTTGACTTCCTTCCCAAACTCACTCTCCATCATTCCATCCATAAAATATCCAAACTACCCACCCTCATGCACCCATACCATGGATAATGGAAGAAAATTTGATGCCAAAGCTAAAATTAATAAAGAAAGAAATACGAAAAAACCCAAGGATCAACATGCCCCATCTAAAATACATGCTCAAGAAAACAAAAATATGATCCAAAAACAAGATAAATTCAAAAGGTCACAAAGGCCCAAAAATAAAATGTTAGATAACTAAGAGGGGGGATGAATCAATTATCTCTAGTTATCCTACAGTCCCAAATTCTCCCAAATATATATAAAAATAATTTCAAACATTTAAATCAACTCGGTGAAATATAAATTGTGATCTCAAACTTTAATTACCAAGTTGTCTATTCATCTACCAAGTAGCAGTAAATCAATACTGTGATTACCGATCAGTGCAAATAAAGTAATGTGTAAATAAAAACAACAATCCACAATAATCATACACATTAACACATATATTTATAATGTGGAAACACTAATAGATTTGACCCCAAATTTTGACCAAACTTTTTGACCAACTAGCAAAATTGTTTTATTTGGTTGCATTATAAAAGATAACTTTTCTTTTTTTTACTTTTATGCCCGTGTTGGTCGAAATTTTGACCAACACGTGCATAAAAGTAAAAAAAAGAAAAATAAACTTCATTTTACCACTTCGTTATTAAAAAAAACAAAAGGTTGACTTCATTTCAGCGCGCGCAAAGGAGGTAGAAGCTAGAATAGGGTAGAAGCAAAGGAGGTATGTGCTTTGATCTTTGTTCTTTGATGGATGGCCACAACCTATTTTATAGTTTAATTTATGTGCACTTAGTTCCAAAACACTAATCTTTGCATCGACTAGAAGCATTTCTCTGAACAAATATTGTCTTGCCTCATCTATGAATTCATAAACTGTTCATGATTGCCACAATCAACCGTGAGGAAAATGTGTCATGGTCTGTTAAAAAG
>MU223158.1:16312-28271 GCA_018584345.1 Thuja plicata
TATACACATGTGTACATACTAATACATTCAGTATGTTGCACATATCATGTTTTTGATACTAATGTCAAAGGGGGAGATTGATGACATTAAGTTTTGCCATTAGTACACTTAGTGAAAAACATTGACACAGATCATCAATACAAGCATAAATGGCGGACTACAAGCATAACCAGTAGACAACGAGCATACCCAACATAACAAAATGTCATGAGAAAATGCCAAGTATGGAATTGACCGATGAACACTGACAAGTGTTGCGTCGATGAAGTAAATAGGACATCACCGATGGGTTAATAACATAACATGAAGATCATCACCGATGATACAGTTTTGAGAACAAAACTAACGGAGCACAAAAGGCATACCTGACAAAAAGTTCAAGAAAGGAACACCGACGAAAAAGAAAACCAACAGACTGACAGAGAAGCCTGACCATCAGAACCGACAGTCAGTTAGAGAACCTGCAAATAGTGGATCTGACTTTTACACGTCAGATAAAGAATTGTAATTCAATTTTTAGAGTTTTAATTTGTTTTAAATCATTACTTTAGGGTCAAGCAAGCATTATGTAAATGTTTTAAAGTATCCTAACGGATCTAAAACATATCTAACTAAAGATCAAGGTCAAGTTGTAAACCTTGGATCTAGAGTTAACTTGTGAAGCGTGAATCAAGAATAGAGCTAAAATCTAGTATAAATAGATGTTCAATCAATTGTGAATCATGAATTCATTATTTTTGATAGCCATGAAGAGCATCTAAGGAGCAGAAGGTAGAATTCATGCAAAGTTCAAAAATAAATCACACCAGTTATCAAGAACACATAGAGGCTACCGACGTGCAGACAAAGGTATTATTCAATCATGAAAAGATGATTACTCATACATAGGAAGCTTTATTGGATCTGTTATCAGAAATTAAAGATTTCATACATCATCAGATCAAATAATTATGTAGTTGCATTCTAACAAATGCATCACATCTAAAATCCTTTTGTAGAAGGTGGACTTAACAATTCTTTACAAATCTCTTAACAGAGTGCACATTTAACAGTGTTGCTAAAGCTTCAAACGAAGTAGATCTTAATAGGTCTCCACTGTAATACTCCCAATAGGGTAGGTCATCAGAAGTGACCAATTGTAAGCCTTAACTGACCCCTTCTTATTTGTAGATAGTGAAGTCTTGTGGGTAACAATCCCCACCGCAGTTTTACTTCCTAACAGGAGTTTTCTACGATATCATATCTTGTGTGATGTGTTATCTATTTACATGAATGTTTCTTGTATGGTTACATATTAAAGAACTTATATTATGATTGCATATACATAAAGAAAGATGAATAGTTAGATAAGATCAATTACAAATTGATGACTAAGGGTTAATGGTTTAACCAAGAAAAGTTTTAGAGGTACCGATTCACCCCTCCCCTCTCAGTACATCATTCTTAATATAATTCAAACAAATGTGTCATAAGACCCCTAAGAATACATATAAGGGGTCTTAAGGGGTCCTACAACCTCTTACGATCCCTTAAGACCCCTAAGAATACATCTTAGGGGTCTTAAGGTGTCATAGGGGGTCATATGGGGTCATAAGACACATTAATGTATCCTAGGACCCCTTAGGACACCTAAGAATACAAATTAGGAGAGAGAGAGAGAGAGAGAGAGAGAGAGAGAGCCCTTATGACCAATTAGGAATGCTAAGATGTATTCTTAGGAGTCCTAGAGAATCCTAAGGGGTCTTAAGTGATCTTGAGGGGTCCTATATCCCCTTATTACCCCTTAGGACCCCTAATAATACATCTTAGGGGTCCTAAGGGGTTCTAAGGGGTCTTATGACCCCTAAGAATATATATTATGGGTCCTAAGGGGTACTATGACACATTAATGTGTCCTATGGCCCCTTATAACCCCTTAGGACATCTAAGAATACATCTTAGGGATCCTAACAGGTCTTAAGGTGTCCTACGACCCCTTATGACCCCTTAAGACCCCTAATAATATATCTTAGGCTTCATAAGGGATCCTATGACACATTATTGTGTCCTAGGACCTGTTATGACCCCTTAGGATCCCTAAGAATACATCATAGGGATCCTAAGGGGTCTGAAGGGGTCCTAAGACCCCCTATGGCCCCTAATGACCCCTAAGAATACATCTTAGGGGTCCTAATGCATATTAAGACCCTTTATGACCCCTTATGACCCCTTAGAACCCTTAAGAATACATCTTATGGGTCCTAAGGGGCCATAAGGGGTCTTAAGGGGTCCTATGACCCCCTAATACCCTCCTAAGAATACATCTTAGGGGTCATAAGGGTTCCTATGAAACATTAATGTGTCTTAGGACCCCTTATGACCCCTAAAAAGACATCTTAGAGATCCTAGAGGGGTCATAATGGGTCTTAAGGGGTCATACAAATCCTTGTGACCCCTAGGACCCCTTATGATCCCTTAGGATCCCAAAAAATACATCTTATGGGTCCAAAGTGGTCTTATGACACATTAATGTGTCCTAGGACCCCTTATGACCCCTTATGACCCCTAAGAATACATCCTAGGGCTCCTAAAAGGTCACAAGGGGTCCTATGACCCATTATAACCCCTTAAGACCCCTAAGAATATATATTAGGGGTCATAAGGTGTCATAAGGTCATTAATGTGTGCTAGGACCCTTTATGACCCCTTAGGTCCCTTAAAAATACATCTTAGGGATCCTAAGGGGTTATAAGGGATATTAAGGGGTCATACGACCCCTTATGACCTCTTAAGACCCCTAAGAATACATCTTAGGTGTCATAAGGGGCCCTACAACCCCTTATGACCCCTTAGGACCCATACAAATACATCTTAGTGGTCCTGAGGGGTCATAAGGGGTCTTAAGGCTTCTTACGACCCCTTATGAACCCTTAAAAACCCTAAGAATACATCCTAGGAGTCATAAGGGGTCCTATGACACCTTATGACCCCTTATGACCCCTAAGAATACATCTTAGGGGTCGTTAGGGGTCATAATGGGTCTTAGGGGGTCCTAGGACCCCTTATGACTCCTAAAAATACATCTTAGGGGTCTGAAGGGTTCATAAGGGGTCTTAAGGGCTCCTACAACATCTTATGACCCCTTAAAACCCCTAAGAACACCTCTTAGGGGTTTTAAGGGGTCTTAAGGGGTCCTACAACCCCTTAAGACCCCTAAGAATACATCTTAGGAGTCCTAAGCAGTCATAAGGGGTCATGAGAGAGAGAGACCACTTAGGACCCTTTAGGAACCATAAGATGTATTATTAGGGGTCCTAAGGGGTCGTAAAGGGTCCTACGACCCCTTAAGAACCCTAAGAATACATCTTAGGGGTCATAAGGGGTCTTAGGGGCTCCTACGATCTGTTATGACCCCTTAGGATCCTTAAGAATATATCTTAGGGGCCATAAGGGGTCCTAGGACCCCTTATGACCCCTCCAAATACATCTTAGGGGTTGTTAGGGGTCATAAAGGGTCCTAGGACCCCTTGTGAGCCCTAAGAATACATATTAGGGGTCCTAAGGGTTTATAAGTTACCCTAGGACCCCTTAAGGCCCTTAGGACCCCTTGGGACCCCTTGGGACACCTAAGAATACATCTTATGGGTCATAAGGGGTCATAAGGGGCCCTATGACATCTTAATATGTCATAGGAGCCCTTATGACCACTTAGGACCCCTAAGAATACATTTGAGGGGTCATAAGGGGACTTAAGGGGTCCTACGACTACTTATGACCCCTTAGAACCCCTAAGAATACATCTTAGGGGTCCTATAGGGTCATAAGGGGTCTTAAGGGTTCCTACGACCCGTTATGACCCTTTACAACCCCTAAGAATACATCTTAGGGGTCTTAAGGGGTCATAAGGGTTCCTATAACCCCTTAGGACCCCTTACAAGCCCTAAGAATACTTCTTAGGGGTCATAAGGGGTCCTTTGAGAGAGAGAGAGAGAGCACTTAGGACCCTTTAGGAACCCTAAGATGTATTCTTAGGGATCCTACAGGGTCCTAAGGGGTCATAAGGAGTCTTATGACCCCTTGGGATCCTTAAGAATACATATTAGGGGTCCTAAGGGGTCTTAGGACCATGTATGAACCTTAAGAATACATCTTAGGGGTCCTAATGGTTCATAAGGGGTCATAGGATCTCTTAAGACCCCTTATGATCTGTAGGACCCCTAAGAATATATCTTATGGGTTCTAAGGGGTCCTATGATACATTAATGTGTCCTAAGACCCCTTATAACCCCTAAGAATACATCTTAGGGACCCTAAGGGGTCCTACGACCCCTTATGACCCTTTAAGACCCCTAAGAATACATCTTAGGGGTCCTCAGTGGTCATAAGGGGTCTTAAGGGGTCCTATGATCCCTTAGGACCCATAAGAATACATCTTGGTTGTCCTAAGTGTCATACAGGGTCTTAAGGATTCCTACGACCCCTTATGACCCTTTACGACCACTAAGTAGACATCTTATGGGTCATAAGGGGTCTTGGTATTATGACACATGAATGTGTCGTAAGACCCCTTATGACCCCTAAGAATACATTTTAGGGGTTGTTAGGGGTCATAAGCAATCCTAGGACCCCTTATGACTCCCAATAATACATCTTAGGGGTCGTAAGGGTTCATAAGGGGTCCTAGGACCCTTTAGGACCGCTAAGAATACATCTTAGGGGTCTTAAGGGTTCCTAGGAGATATTAGTGTGTCCTACAACCCCTTATGACCCTTTAGAATACATATTAGGGGTCCAGAGAGAGAGAGAGGGAGAGAGAGAGAGAGAGAGAGATCCGATGTCAGAAACTGAAAAAAAGGCTTTTTATATATATTATATCATATTATATTATAATATTTAATATTATAATATTATATCATATAATATAATATATAATATATAAATATTTATTATATCATATAATATTATATATAATATAGAATATATTATATATATAGTATAATATTATAATTTATTATATTGTTAGCATTTTTTTTTAATTTATTAAAACATATTGGGTATGGGATAGTTATCATGTACCCGATACATATCGGGTACCTGATGTATATAAGGTACCCAATACCTCTGACACAACTAGGATTTGCTTTGGGATTTGCCTTGGGTTTTGGCTTTGGGATGCCAAACCTACATGGTCAACCAAAAAAATGTGTTTTCGTATTTCCTCCAATCCCTAGACTTCGACGATATAGCTGACAAATTTTTTTCACCCGAATTTGATGAAACAAAAAGGGTTTCTTAAGGAGATTCTCAGCTTTCCATCAATATAATTGCTGTCAAATTTTGAGTTGAATAAGTAATTATTAGTTATTTTTTAATTGAGTTACCTCTAAAGTCTTGATTGATGGACTGATTGAAAAACAACTATAACTTTCAAACGGTATAACATTTTTGAAATCTAAAATATGCATCACATTCTATGCTTCACTTACTACAAGAAAAAAAGAAGTTTTCAATTTGATGAAGTTTAAACTAAGTTAAGGTGATCAGACACGAGAGTTTTTCTATTCTGGCAAATCTGTAGCAGAAAAATCATAATTAATTATTTACTTGGAAACAAATTACAAAAATATGTGCATCACATCCAGATATGAGTCTACTATTTATATATAGAATCTTGTAAAAAATATTATCATTTGATTGTGTTTAAGGTGGTCAGACATACACCTACTTCTTATCTTTTTTCCTAAATTTTTTGTACTAATGCATTGAAATTTGAAAATTTCACCATATAGAATAGTTTTTTTAAAAAAAGGGCTAGTAGCTTAGAAACTACATTCAATTTACTACACTTTCTTTTCTTACATGTATTTAATATAAGATTGATAACTAGTTCAAAATTTTACGTCAACTTGCCTAACCCTGATTTTCTAAATTTTCATTGTCACTTAAGGGCCTAGTTTGGCACACCATTATCTTGCACATACCCATAGACAATGTGGCTTTCTAATATTTGAGATGGCCAGGTGTAATAATGCAAAGAATGAATAGAAAGCTCGCAGGGCAAACTCATGGAGAAGGAAAATTTCATTGCTTCACTTCAAACAACAAGCTAGGAAAAAGTGGAATCATGTTTCAAACTACTAAAGAAGAAGAAAACCTAACCTAGATTTCTTGCATGCACCTTTTTCTTTCTCCAATGCTCAGGCATTATGAATTTCATTCTCCAAGTTTTACATAATGAAATCCAACTCTAATTATACCACCTTTTAAGTGAAGCATTTAATTCTGGTTCAAATTGGCGATGACTGTATATTTAAATTCATGTCGATTTAATAGGTGTCCTCCATAGCTTAAGGAAATAATTAATGTCCCACGTGTGCCAAATTTGTGAAAATACAACTCATTGAAAGACATGAACCTATCATAGTCAGGAAGTCGGTGGTCATCCTGAAGTTTCAAACTAATAACGAAATATTTTGTAGTTAATGACTTTACCTGACTTGCCGAAATTATGAAATCTTAGGGCAGATCTTAATTCAACTTGGCATGGTTGGCAAAGTCGATGACTTTGTAAACTTTTATTTCAAGGTAATAAAGTAAGATAGTTAAATAAAAACTTTGAAATGGTGACAACAAAGGACTTGGGGGGAAGACACGACACTTACTTTGGTATAGTCGGGTAAGTCGACGATTTCATGAACTTCGCAAATCATAAAGTTAAGTACAAATTCATAGGGAATTGACCGATTGAGTACTCGAGGTAGGTGTAAATGAACAACTTTATTTTTCAAGTTTTTTCAAGACGTGGGTGAGACTTGGGGTAGACATAATTTAGGAACAACATCACATATGTATGAGATGTGAACTAGAAAGTTCAAAAATTGGGTAACAATTGGTACGAATAATGCAACATTATTGGGATATTTGTGTAAAAGTATTGGATCAATTATGCAAACTTTTTGGTTGTCTAAGTGGCTGGGCAATGATGCAAAAGGGCGAGCGACTCTTTGAAATGGCCACTTTTGACCCTTCAAAGATTATTAAATTTTGCAAGGAGCATCATTACTACCTAGAAGCCAAAAAATATTTTTTAAGCAATTAAGTTGCATATTGGGATGATGAAAAAAAAACAATGAAATCTGATGTATAGTTTAGGCTTTGTGGGTGTACAAAGTTAGCGATGACGGCTAGTGGTACACTTCCCCTAATTATTCTTGTTCCTTAGCCACATATCTATGTCGAAGGCATTTTTTATATGAATTGAACAACCCAGTTTCTAAGATCAATGGTTTAGAATTAGGGAGAAGGATGCAAGACTATAGAATTAGTCTCAATTAATCTTTTATTATTATTTTGTTTTAATAAGAATATCTTTTAATATTATCCTCTTTTATTATATTTTATCTTTTTTTTTTTAAAAAGAAATTATTCTAATTCTTTTTTTTTAGGATTAATTTTTCTTTAAATATAAAATTTAATTATTTATGTTTGTTTATGAAATTACAAATTATAATCTAAAGTTAATAGAATTAATTTAATTTATAATTATTTGTCTTATTAAAATTTCTAGAATAATTATATTTTGAATTAAAAATCTATATAGCATATTCTAATATTCTTATTTTATTTTATAATTTATTCTAATTTTTCTTTGTAGGATTAATTTTAATTAAGTTAAAAATTTATTTTAATTATTTAATTCTTCTTATGAAATTACAAATAATAATCAAAAGATGATTTATTTATATTTTTTTACCTTATTAAAATTTTATTTATTTTAATTCTATTTAATTTATCTATAAACTTACATTTCAATTTAAAACCTAAATTGAAATTTTGAGCAAGAGACAAAAATTAATTTTGATTACTCACTTCATGCCAATAATTTAAGGATAACATGTGTCCTTGGGGATTTATGCTTAGGGTAGCATGTCATTTGATTATTATCTTCATTTCTATCTCTCTACCCTATTTATCTCCTCACACCCCCTCCCCCTCCCCCTCCCCCTCCCCCTCCACTCTCTCTTCCCCTTTTATCCTTCCATCTATCTATTTATCTTTCCCTCTTTCTGTCTCTCTCTCTNACACACTTCATATTTCTCCCTCCCTATCTCTCTCTCTATCTCTCTATCTTCCCCCCTCTCATCTCTCTTGCTTCCCCTTCTTTCCATGCTCTCTCTCTCTCTCTCTCTAAGCATGTGTTAAACAAACATCATATTTATATTTATATTGATTTTTATGTCCCCCGACCCCTTTTTTATGAATATATAATTTTTATATTATATTAATAGAAAATACACTATTCATAATAATTATAAAATAAAATAAAAATTTCAAAATTTATACTTGTATTTTTAATAATTTAGAATACCAAATTCTATAACATAAATAAAATCTCAATCTACTACTGCGCAAAAACAGGACCGCATCTTATCATACACCAACAATTATGTCCGTACATACTGTACTGCGCGGTTTGGAGGGACTGCTACTGCATCGCAGCTCCTGTTTAACCATTTCTTGGACACAAGACTACCTAAACATAAACGTGGTTAGGTGCAAATTCGCCTCATTGTCTACCTGAGACGGCATTATTTTCAGGAAATGCAAATTTTAATTACCCAGTAGTACCAATCAAACCATCAGAAGTCAATTGGGTTTCTAGATAAAACATACGCATAAGCACATGATTTTCAGGAAAAAATAAATAAAGGAATCTCACAAGAAATGGGCATTTCACTGGATCTATCCACAGATGGTAATCTA
The DNA here is from genome assembly GCA_018584345.1 of Thuja plicata. Classification (NCBI taxonomy): domain Eukaryota; kingdom Viridiplantae; phylum Streptophyta; class Pinopsida; order Cupressales; family Cupressaceae; genus Thuja; species Thuja plicata. The sequence goes on from MU223158.1 coordinate 25,055, forward strand.
CCCCATTATCTGAAACTCTAAAATATTATCTCTCAAGAGATTTTTTCTAACCAAAAAAATCCATTTGGGCATATGGCAGATGATCCGAAGAATTCCAAACACGGTATGGAGGAAGCTAGAAGACAAGTGGAGTTTTTCACTAACATGTTACCTTCATATATCGATGACCTTCCGACAGGCTTCTACGATTCTCTTCTTCTGCAAGGTCTGCAAGTTGATCATGCAGAGCACGGGCACCTTGTCTGTACTATCAAAGTCCCTCCACGCCTCCTGGTAAGATACCATTTCCTCTTTACCTTAGATAATCGAAGCTTCATTTCACTTCTAAAGCCCAAAAACAATGTTGGCATCTTTATTGTAAGTGTTGATTTGATCTCAGATTGGGTTTGAGTCATTCATCTCATTTAGGTTAGGGTTTCAAACTCTATACGCAAATATAAATTCACTTGCTTTTAAGTAGAATCAGTATTTGGTTTGCGCCATTAATCTCATTTAGGCCAGGGATTGAAACCGTATACCCAAATACAAATTCACTTGTTGTTAAGTAGAATTATGCCCTCATAATAGGATAGAGTGAGTTGGGTTTATTCATTCATTTTTAAAATTAAAATTTCATTTTATTCTGAAGAATTGAGATATTAGTTCAGCGATCTGGAGCTTAGTTCTTTATAGAATAAGCTTCTCTACAACTTTCAGAATGATGTGCGAGAGATTCTCATCCACATTGCAAGTAAATCAGAAATTGATCCCATGACCTAGAGTACCTTAACTGGCAGATAAGAGCAAAATGAACTTAACTGCCAAGTAAGCTAACCTCAGAGGTTTTCGTTGGGTTGCACTTGCTTTTAATAGATTCATGCCTCCCATAATAGGATTGAGTAGGTTAGGATTTTTGATAGCCAATGTTGAAAGATCAATCCACTCTACAGATTGCAAAGGGGCTGGGAACTCAGAGGTAGAGCGTCCAGAAACATGTTAATAGGAGGTCTTGGGTAGAGTTTGTAGCAGGTCCATGGAAAATAACAGTATGTGTGGTTTTGCTGCTGCAATTCATAGAGTACATGAAGCATTGCTAATTTGGGTATTGCTTAGCCTTAGATTAAGGCAATGATAATAGTGTAGAACGACATTAGTTTTACACAATGGTATTGGAGCCTTAATTGTCTAGTTAGCATTGCTTAGCAACTGGCTGCAAGAAATGTGACTGGAATACTTCTGTTTCTTGCACCATGGAAATGGTTGTGCATTTTAAAAGGACCATTTCTCATTGTCTGTGAATTTTTCAATAGTAGACATGCTTCCCAGCCTGATAAAATTTTCTGACATTTGCTTCTGCTAATGTGACGTTTGTGATCTTTGAACTGTTAGCAAAGTGCATGATTGATGAATTTCTGAACACTTTGGAAATTCGAGATGTACAAATTTTTAATGTAATTTTGTGGTTTATAGGTCAATTAGTATAGACATCCACATAATCCATTCTACAGAAAGTTGTACTTCTTACCTGGATTGGGAAATTAAGGCTTAATCGTCTAGGAAGCTTGTCTTACCATGTTGCTACCTGATTGCACAGAACATATGGAATTTTCTTCACGGAGGAGCTACTGCAGCATATGTTGATATTATAGGCAGTGCAGCAATATTCACTACAGGAGCTAGATCATCTGGTGTTTCAGTTGAAATCAATGTCTCATATCTTGCTGCTGCAAAGTTGGGGGTAAATCTAGAACATTCTCATTGTAAATATTTTTTGGGTAGCCTGGATTTCTTTTGTTTTTTGCATGATTGAAGAAACCTTTTGCTGATTTAGATTGTTGAGTTTGTTTTCATTTAACTCAGGAGGAGATTGAAATTGAAGCAAAGGTTCTCCGGATTGGCAAAGCAATTGCCTTTGTTACTGTTGATTTGAGGAAGAAGAAAACACGGCAACTGATTGCCCAGGGGCGTCACACAAAGTACCTTGCTGTGACTAGTAAATTGTAAACTCTCTAAAATTGAGTGGCTCCAAATCTATCTTTTGCTGGCCTTTTTCAGGCCAGCTATGTTATAACAAAATGAAGGAATAATTGTTGGACTGTGACAACAATGAAATAATAAAAGAAATCATGTCCTTTTAGAAAAATAGTTTTTATCAGTGTTACACTTGTAACACCCCAAAATTGGCACTGAATAATCCAATCAATTTTGATGCATTCCTCCAATTTTCTCACCTTCGAAGTCCTATTGTATTAAGCAAATTCTTCTCCTAATTGACTTTAATTGACTGAGTTTCAAATGCAGAAAACCCAAATTTGCATAAATATGACATTATATTTAATTCTTAAATTCTCGATGATTATTAGCTAAAAACCCCTATGATTAATTGATTTAATTCTAAATTCTTAAGTGTTTTTAATTAAATCAATTCCACCCCCTTTAGCTAATATACATAAAAGGAATTGAAAGGTTATTTAATTATTGGGTGAATTATCCTCAAAAAGGAATTTCATAATTCTATATGAAAGGACACTTATGTGACAATAATTCCCCCTTTTATTTAATAATCTTTGCTTATTTGTCTCAAATGGAGAATGAAGAGACAACTGTTTCTTTTCAAGAAACTCTTCACCCTTTTTCCATAGTTTTCTATAAATTGGACTTCTTTTCTTCATTAGGAGAATTTTGGGAGAACATCAATATTATAGTCAATTTGCATTTCAATTCTTTCATGTTTCAAGCTTTATTTGAATAATTAGGCTAGTTTTAATTGGAATTGAAGATATAATGTTTTCATTTATGATTCATTTCTATATCTAACATTTCAATTTGATGCTTTCAAGCTTTCATAGATTACAAGCAATTCAATTCTAGTTTAAGAGCAAATTCCTTTCATAGATTACAAGCATTTCATTTCTAGATTAAAAGCACTTTCTTTCTTAGATTAATTGCATTTTATTTCCATAGAGTAGTTGCAATTCATTCTTAGATTAGTGTCATTTGCTTTCATAGCTTAGATTGCTTCTCAATTCATAGATTAAAAGCATTTTCTCATAGAATAATGACAATTCTTCTCTTCTTGCATTCTTAAAATCTTCTATGTTAGCAATGGTTAGGTTGTTGGCTCTCGTTCTGAGGGTAAAACTCAACATCCACAACTAATTAGGAGGCAACAGGTCGCCTCAATCGAATTTGCAGAACAAACAATTCATGTTTGTCTTTGTGAATTGAGCGATTGTGT
>MU223158.1:44387-59259 GCA_018584345.1 Thuja plicata
CTTTCATAGATTACAAGCATTTCATTTCTAGATTAAAAGCACTTTCTTTCTTAGATTAATTGCATTTTACTTCCATAGAGTAGTTGCAATTCATTCTTAGATTAGTGTCATTTGCTTTCATAGCTTAGATTGCTTCTCAATTCATAGATTAAAAGCATTTTCTCATAGAATAATGGCAATTCTTCTCTTCTTGCATTCTTAAAATCCTTCATATTAGCAATGGTCAGGTTGTTGGCTCTCGTTCTGAGGGTAAAACTCAACATCCACAACTAATTAGGAGGCAATAGGTCGCCTCAATCGAATTTGCAGAACACACAATTCATATTTTTCTTTGTGAATTGAGTGATTGTGTAAAGACTATGTTGTGTTTGTGTTGAATTCAGAGGTCCACATTCAGCATTAAACAACACTGTCCGTTGGGGATGGAGGGACAAAGGGCCTAAATTTGGGGATGGCAAGGGGTGGTGTTGTATGTACTAGATTCTGTACATATAATACTTGAAATGCTAGTTATGAAAAGATGTATAATAGTACAAGAAATAAAATAACATAATTGCAAATGCCAAATACTAAATATTTGAATAGAACATTGAATATCAAATTACTAATTAGAAATTAGAATACTAAATAAAATTTCAATTTGACAGCTAAAATTGTCGAATTGGCATATGGAAGATTTCTATTATATCAAAAATATCATAAAAATGATTACAATGAGTAGCATGATATCGAAACAAGTACAAAATGTCAAAATATAGTGAAGGGAGGCCTTTAATCATCCTTCAAGGCAAACTCATCATCGTTGGAACTACTAGACTCTTCATGTTCAAGATTCACCAAACGAACACCAACCAACCCTACATTTGAAGGCACTGCATCCTCATCATCATTAATTTGTGATGGCTTTTTTTTGGCTCTACATCCCATTGTGTTGTTGGGCTCTCCTTGCACACACGTGTTTTGCAGTCAATGATATACAAGGCACTATGTACAACCACTAGCTTTTCTGTTCTCATAGAGGTAAGTTTGTTCCTCTTAAGAGAGTGGATGAAGCTATAAGTGGAACCAATTCCTCTATGCAGCTGAAGAACTAGAATGACTAGTATGGTAGTCTTTGATTTTTGTACTCCATCACACTTCCACCACAAAATCGGGTCTTCTTGTGCCATAGTTCTTATACAAGTCTTTGTCGCATCTGAATAACCCTTAAGAGGCAAATTTCGTCCACTTGGTGCAAATATGGCCAACAATTTCAACATCATACATCTTATCAATGCACTTGAAGAACCATTTATTTACCTCATCACCCTGAATCGATGTAATTCTACCAGGCTTAGGCATATACCACTTCAGATTCAATGCATAAGCAACCATGGGCAAGGGAGTGTGCAGCTTGTCTCATTTCCGCTAAATGATTGGTTGAGTGTGCTCAATGTAGAATGCTGAAGCGAGGTCCTCTTGCACAACAAACCTCATCTGGTCAAGCAGAATTGATGCACTCATACACTTTTGCAAGGATAGGTGCATTGATATCACCATATCTAATAACCTAGAACATTGGAGCAATGATAGAGACTATGTATTTTGCAGCACTCAAAAATACATCACCCTTCATTATCTCCTTCACCATCTTCCTTTGCTCTATCTTGGCCTCAACCTACTGATTTCAATCATTCGTCATAACCTTGTGTTGCAGTGTTTCTTGCATCTCAAGTATTCTCTCCAAGAGAATGAAATAGGATGCATATCTAGTCTCACCTGGTTTCAAGAACTCATTCATGAAGCTCTCGAAGAGTGCATGTGAAATGTGGTGGTTGTAGATAAGCATATGCACATCTCTCAAATTGCTAACCACTCCTCTTATCTAGTCAATCTTCCCCATGTCCTTGAGTGCATTGTTCATGACATTTGGAGTCTACCAAATATGTCTATTGGCTACCTCAATAAGCTTCCTTTCAACTTTGCACACGTGCTACATTTGTCACTACCTGGACCACATTTTGTGGCCCAACCTCCTCAATAGCCTCCCTAAGGACCTCAAATTGAAAATCAACATCTTTGCGATGCTCTGAACAATCAACCACCCTGAGAAAGTATGGGCCCTCCACACATGTAACCATGATGTTGGTGATGGAAAATGCCTAATGTCTATCCACTCATCCATAACTTTGTATGCAGATTTTTCCCAACTTGTCTTCATTTGCTCCATCAAAACATTGATCTTGACATAGTTGTTATCCAAGATCATGGTCCTGAATTTGTGCTCACCCGGTGGCACATATGATGGTCCTCCCCGCGTTTCCATCAATATCATCTCCTTATAATAATGAGATCGAGCTACATGAAATGGGATGTGATTGGAAAAAAAAAACTCGCCAATGGCATCATCTATCTGATCCTTAATTTGCACATTGAACAAATCAGCTATGGAGTTACTTTGCATCTTGTGTTTCCCCTTGTCGGTGTCTTCTCATGATTTAGCTGCAACACTACGAGTGGATGAAGGACCTAAGGTTGAGGTTAACCCTAACATTGTTCCTACTCTATGATGCAATGTACAAGTAGAAACATGTGGCTGCCCTTGCATCTGCTGAATAGTCTGAACCTGATTCCCATGAGACAAAGTAGTAGGAATTTTAACTGTCGTGTCTTGAGGAACACCCCAAAGCTTGTTGATCTCAATTCTGTAGTAAATATTTTTAGGCTCCTTAAAAAGCTACATGGATCCACACATTTTTCTGTCCAAAAGAGGAAGTGTGTATTAACTCTAGTAATGCTCCCAAACTATTCCATATTACAAATGTTGCATCTCCATTTCCTTGTGTCACCACTTGTTGGCATTCGGGTTGTTACTCTTGTTGCAAATTGTTTGAGAGGAGACTTGGGATCATAAGGACCCCTAACAAACTTGACCAAAAGCTTGAAGAGGTAATTTATAACAAGTGGTGCACTAGCCATGGAACTAGTTTGGCCTTCCAGATTAACCGCATGCTCATCCCCCTCAGCCTCATGCTAAAGTTCATAGTCTAATTGACTTGCACCATGAGAATCAATTTCCATCTCATCCTCACTCATTTCATGACTATGGGTGCTCATTGTGACACCACATTTCACAAAATGAAAATAAATTCAATAAGCACCAATCCAGTTTCAACCTACTTAAAACAATTTAAACTCTAAATTTTAAATTTTTTAACAAGTTACAAATTTCAATTTCTAAAACATAAAAATCTGATTTAGAAAATGAAACAACAAAACTAAAAAAATGTTGAAATAACAAAAATAATTACAAATAAAAATCATAAAATAAAATTAAAAAACCCTACATTATGCTTGAAAAATCTCTTTAAGGTGTAGAGTCTTCCTCCTCTTCTTCTTCTTTCTCCTTGTCACTCCTCTTTCGTTTGCACTCGCTCCTCCCATCACTCTTTTCTCTCATTTCCCTCTTCTGTATCTGTTGTAGCAAACATTGAGAAATGCAATTAAGAATAAAAATGAAGCTTGGAGGGGCTTTTGTAGGCTTGGAGGGGCCTAGATGGGACCACCACCAATTAGGGTTCGAATGGAACCCAAAACAAAATTCAAAAACATGATTTTTTTAAAAATGCACTTTTATAGTCAATCGTCAACGAAGGGTGCACAAATGTCCCTGGGATGGTCGAGGGATGCTAGTCATCCCCGTGTCTATTCCGGGGAAAATGTGTTGTCTCGACGTCCCAATGACGAATGGGTGGTGAAATGGTGGCAATGCGGGGACAAGGTTATCCCCGTCCAGGGAATGCAGAGGTCCAAGGGATAACACATCCCCATGTCTCATTGGTTTTTATCATTTTGGTAATTCCTAATTTAATTAAACAAATAAAATAAATTTTTCTATGTTAAGTGGTGGTTGTTATCTTTGAAGATATTTCGTTTAACTTTGTTGTCTTGAAGGCAAAGTTATTTTTGAGCATTGTAGATTGCAACAATTGTTAGTGTTATGAATTTAGATCACAAGGGCAATTGTGAATTGTACATTGCAAGAGCAATTGTTAAGATGCTATTGTAAATTGCAAACTAAGAATTGTAAGAGTGATAACAACATCTATGGAGTTCGTAATTGTTTTCTTTGAACAATAAGAATACTGATATCTTTCCCTGTGAATGTTTCCTTGGCATTTTTTCAAGGTTTTTTTACTATGTAATTCAATGTCTTATGTGTTATTCTATTATTCCATTTCATTTCCTTCACTATTACTCTGCAACTTATTTGTAATACAATATTTAATGTTCTAGATTTATACTTCTGCTCCTACAAGAATAATAACAAATTACAAAACCTATTTCCTAAGAAATGCAATTTGCAAGGCCATTTTTGGCTTGCCAAGCAAGCCAACAAAAGGCATTTTGTGCATTTCTAGTAACCGTAGCAACAAATTCATTACCTCGAGCTCTCCATTGGGGTGTTCTCTTTAGTCCCTTCCATGAGGTTTCAAGGGCCATATATTTTATATATTATGTTTCTTATAAAGAAAGTAAGTAAAATTGAAAATGTATGGCTATTCAAGGTAATTGTTGTGTTAATATTGTTAATGATGTTATCTTCGGATGCATCCTTGTATATTTTAACCTTGTTCCTACTAAGAGACATTTTGGGGATGGGTAGGAAATGTTACTAGCTTATATTTGATTTCAAAAGACAGTGTTATGGGATGGACAATTTGAGAGGGGAAATGCCAAAGACAAACTAATCAACATAAAATGCAATTTAAAATGAGAAAAAAACACAAAACTTTATATGAAAAAAAAGAGATGGAGGCTCCATAAATACCCTTACACCTCTTTACACCAACCTAATCCTAAACAAGTGTCATGTAATGGGAGGTGTTTGCCTTCATAGCATTGTAAGAAAAGAATTTGTTGTAAATTTAGAGGGAATCATCTCATTGATAAACATGTTGGCATGACATAGTGATTTAGATGTTGGCTAGTAATAGTTTGATATCAATAGACTCTTGCAAGCTTAATCTATTTGATATTACATGGCAATGAAGATTATAATTGTTAGATTTGATCTTGACCGAAAATTTGGTTTTTAATAGGCATAACAATGACTAACAATGACGAAATTGAATGTGTTCAAATTAGTAACTCCTTCAATATATAAAATAATAAATATGATCAATTTTAAATAAATCAAAAATTCAAGAATGATATTTTTTGAAGTAATATATATTTGCTATTTATCTAGTTTTTTTTAATCAGTAATGGGCAACCATATTTAATACTACAGAACATTACAGAACATTGCACAAGCATAGACACAAGTTAAGCATAATCTATTTGAATATTACATGACAATGAAGATTATAATTGTTAGATTTGACCTTGATACAAATTTTGGTTTTTAATAGGCATAATAATGACTAGCAATGATGAAATTGAATGTGTTCAAATTAGTAACTCCTTAAGTGTATAAAATAATAAATATGATCAATTTTAAATAAATAAAAAATCCAAGAATGATATTTTTTGAAGTAATATAAAAAAAACTCAATCTACTAGTTCGACGCAAAAAAAGGACCACGTTTAACACAAGATCACCTAAACATAAACGTGGTTAGGTGCAAATTCGCGACCATGTCTACGGGGCAAAAAATTTGCACTTGATGGGATATTTTGTTTGTATTTGTCTGTAATTTTAAATTTAATTAAGCCGATAGGCTTTTCCTCCCGAGTGAGCTTGGTACCATACACAAATTTAATTGCCTCACGCTTAAAACCAGTCTCACGCCCAAACCGCCGGTTGTTTTGAGGGTTTGTCTAACGCGGTTTTTACATTCCACACAGTGGCAAGAGCAGTATCCACCGGTTGTTTTGGGGGGTTTGTCTAGCGTGGTTTTTACATTCCACAGTGGCTTTGTAGTGCTCTCATAAAACGTCCATGAAAGCCCATTTGCCAGAGGAGGATCTGCATTTAAAGACAAAACATTCTCTGTTTCGACGAAAGCAAGCGAAACAGAGAGAGAACATGAATCTTCTCCATTGGAAAAGGAAGAACTCAGAGAGTTTTTCTGTGGCCAGTGAAGAAGCGGAGTGGGGGTATTTAACGAAAAATATGAGAGATGTTTAGATATGTTGTTTCCAAGACTTAGGAGTACAATAGACATGATGAGCATTTATCTATGTATAGTAATATTTTTTTATAAAAAGCATTCCATAAAGTAAGATCTACACAATCTATATCGTTGGTTGTATTTGCTCATAAAAAATGTGGGCAAGATATATCACAAGTATCTTCATTTTAAGAGTGTCAAAAAAAGAGTACTAATAATTGAAATATGTCATGTAGAGATATAGATTTGATCCAAATGACACCTAATCTGATGCAAATGGCGCCTAATTTGATGCCCTATTTTTATGTTGCCCAATATGTCTCTCGACAAAATTAAATTGCAATGAAAATATCCCATTTATTGAAAAAGTTGTGAGTTAAATAATTGCTTTTAAAAGGTATTTGTTTCTAATTTAGCATTTTAATTAAAACTTGAAGGCTTAATTTATATATGGTTTCAGGTTGAAGATCTACAGAAGAAGGCATTTATTGAAGAATTACCAGCTATTTATGGAGTTCGCTCAAAGCAAAGTAGAAAACATGAGAAGATGGTTGTGGTGGAAGAGCTACAAGCATAGCACACGTGGATGAATTATATATATATATATATATATATATATATATATATATATATATATATATAACAAAAATATTAAATGAGGAAAAAAATGTTAACATATTAAATAATAAATTTTATATATAATTTTATGAATAATATAAGATAAAATTTATATATTAACAATTAATTCAATATATTACTATAGTTGGGGTAGAGGCTTTTAAGTTGTATAATATAATTAGAATAATAATTTAGTAAAATATAAAAAGAACTATTAATTTTTTAATAATATTGAAAATTGAAATGATTTAAAATTTTGTTTTCTATAAAAAATGATTTAAAAATTTAGAAAAAAGAATTATTACAACATATAGATTAACATCATTTATAAGATTGGGATGTCGTTCAATTAGACAAAAGTTCTATTTTAATTTTAATGAAAGAAAAAAAAAAAACCAACTAAACAAAAGAAAGAAAAGTAAACTTAAAAGATAAAAATAGTTACCAAAGGCAAACTACTAAAATAAAAACTAGAGTACTAAATAAGAGTTCAATAAAAAAATTACAAGTGTAAAACAAACAAGATTAAATCTATATAACAAATGATTAAAAATAATACATAAATAAACCAACCATATAATGAGTAAAGATTGTATAATTCAAGAAAGAAAAAAAAATACAAAGATGAAAAAATACAACAAAAGCAATAACTAAAATCATACTAATTTACCTTAATCAACTAAAAGTAAAAAAAAGGAAGAAATTGACTTAGTCAAACCACATAAAATAGAAGAAATATTACAAAATGAAAAACTAACAAAAAAATAAAGATAAAAACAACCAAAGAAAGATTAAAGTTTTATTTAAAAGAAACAAAGATGTAGAATAAGACTAACCAAAGCACTCAAATGGGAGGTTAAGCGAAGGAAAAACTAAGGAGGAATTATAAGAATAAGATAAAAAAGGGGCTAATTTAAAATAATAAATGGACACTCATAATTGTTACCTACTAGCAATTGCACCTTAGGGTGCAATGGGTATGCAGATGAATGTTTTACTAATGTGAAACTTGAGGGAGGATATTTAGGTGGAATCTTATTTGTACAATATAGATTCTCATAACCCTTTTTTTAATGCACACATGTTTTCTTCTCTTAAAACTTCTCATATCATGGATCTTATAAGAGCTATTCAAGAATATATTTTTACATATATATACTTAGAGAAAAAATTTAAACCATTTTTTTGCCTATGAATCAAGACATCTATTATAACAAGTAGAAGACACGTTCATTTTACGTGTTAATCCAAGATTACAAGTCACTCATGCCCATGGTGGACAATACAAATATAGTGGTCACATAATCACCTTCCCCCAAGATATAAAAGAAATTGCAAACTCTTTGCCACACAGGATTCAAGAATTGGATGTTGTCATAATTCGTAGACTTAATACACATGGGAAGGCTTATGATTGTTGTGTTTATAGAAGTCGTGTTCAAAATGCACTAGCATACAAGATCAAGTATGACCCTTACTACAAGGATGTTCTAATTGATGATTCTACATTATTACTACTACCTGATTCTACTACATACATCTCAGGAATGCTACATACGCTTCAAAGTGAGAATGACAAAGCAACATCAACAATCATTGAGTCTAAAAACATAAATAGTGAATTGGAAAGTGACCTAGAATATTCTACATCGTTTATGGTACGACTACCAAACAAACGTTGTGAGCTACACCAGTAACATTTGGGAGGACCACAATGTCCCTTCACAATTGCATGAAACTGCAAATCAATTTGTTCATAGGAACAAGATGTGTCAACAACATGTTCACCCCAGCAAATGTGTACAACCAAAACTACATGTTATCGCCTCATCAACAAATGGCACTTTCTCTCATTATAGACCACTCCAAAGCTAATTTCTCAACTGAACCTTTATGCATGCTTGTACAAGGAACAAAAGGAATTAGAAAATCGTATTTAATAAGTTGCATAAGAGCTGCACTTCAGCATTGCAGACCACAAGGATTGAATCCACTTCTTGTTCTGGCACCAACAAGAATCACAACATTTAATATACATGCATCAACTATGCATGCAGCCCTCAAGATTCCAATAATAGAAATGAAACCACTAAAAGGCCAAATATTGACAAAATTCCAAGAAGACGTGAAAAGTCTTCAATACATTCTCATCAATGAGATGAGTTTCATAGGCCCAAAAATACTATTGAAAATTGATAGCAGGTTACGGGAAGCAATACCCCACCGACAACACATTTCTTTTGGTGGTCTCTCTATAATTCTAATTTAAATTTTGAACCTTTGAACCTTGAAATTTTGTAAAGGTTCAAGTTCAATGGTTCAACACTTTACTCCTTGAAGATTTGAATGCTGAACATTTGAACTTTGAACCTAGGCAATCTGGACTTTTGAACTCTTGGTCTTGAACCTGCACCTTCGAACCTGTTGAACCTTGAACTTTGAACCAAAAATAGGTACGATGGCTCAAGTTCAATGTCTGCTAACCTGAACCTTTGAACCATGGTTCTGAATTGTTGAACTTTCTGAACTTTGAACCTTGAACTTTTGTAAAGGTTCAAGTTCAATGGTTCAACACTTTACTCCTTGCATATTTGAATACTGAACATTTGAACTTCAAACCTAGGCAATATGGACTTTTGAACTCTTGGTGTTGAGCCCGTTGAACCTTGGACTTTGAACCCAAAATAGGTATGATGGTTCAAGTTCAATATCTTCTAACCTGAACCTTTGAACCACGGTTCTGAACTGCTGAAATTTTTGATCTTTGAACCTTGAACTCTCATAAAGGTTCAAGTTCAATGGTTCAACACTTTACTCCTTGCAGATTTGAAAGCTAAACATTTGAAATTTGAACCTAGGCAATCTGGACTTCTAAACTCTTGGGGTTGAACTTGCACCTTCAAACCTATTGAACCTTGAACTTTGAACCAAAAATAGGTAAGATAGTTCAAGTTCGATGTCTGCTAACCTGAACCTTTGAACCATGATTCTGAACTATTGAACTTTTTCAACCAGCTGAAATTTTTGAATTGGTTTAACATTCTTTCAACCACCACATCTTATAAACATCATCTTCATAAAAGGTTATGAGAGAAATCATTAAGGGAGTGCACAAATTTTAATTTTTCTGATCATAAATAGGGGAAGAACTTAATTTCAAAAATTTTAATTTGGGGGACCATAAGTGGGCCAACAAGGTATACCTCAACATTATCTTAGAATTATACACTACTTTATATAATGTAAAACTTTATGTACAGTTTCCACTAAAATACCTATCGGCGATTCCCTTGCACCTCCATTGGTTGCAAGTGCTAGTTAATTAGCTGATAGGTTTTCCTTGTGGAGTTTCTAGCAACCGAAAGTTGTCTCACACCTGAAAATAGTCGCCAGAAAATAGTTTTAGACTGCCAATAAGCAGTTTTGCGATTTGTCTCAGAGTTTAATCATTAATCATATCATTCATTGCGATCTCTACTGCTCCAACATTATTTCTCTGTACTGTCACTTGTGTTACACATTTCCCTCCCATTTACTATTTTCCCCTCCTACATTCGTCTCCATATTTTACGCCAAAGGGTTTTGTACAAACCTTCAACAGTAGCGGCGTATTCGCATACGAGACGCTCACGATTAACACCTCTGGCAGTGCCGCCAACAGAATTTGAATCCCGAGCGTGGCAATGGGCTGTAGCACGTGCCGCCACGGGCAGAGCTTCAATGGGACAGACGACGTCACATGCCGCAAAACATAATATCTACAAGCCGCGGGGGTGGTGGAGGTCGGCTTTATACTCCAAATTGCATTTGCATGAAAGTTTCTAAAGTCATTTTAACAAATTCATTTCATCATCTCATGTGACATCTCTTCGGGCAATCTGTCAAACTATTCATATGGAGTGTCTTTACTTTCATATTTCACGTGGTCACAACGCATGCAGTCCTCATCCACAAGCATGCGTGGCCTCATATGCATCCAAGGCACAAATAGAACTTACACTGTCAGAATGTGTTCCAGAAAGCTTCATTAATTCTACGCATCTTCAGAGCTTTCCGCGTGAAGTCCCCTTTTGTAATCACTTCATTTTATCTCATTCGATGGAGTCTATTAGAGGCATTTGATTAAATAGTTCACATGTTTTGTCATGTTTCTTCCAGCATGCATGCATTGAGATTTCAATAACAAGGACATGTGCCCAAACCTCTATGATTAACGCAACTATTTGTTTCTATAAACTTCCATATTGGCATGGCTTGGAGGATGATGGATAAGTCATGGAGTTTAGCTTAGCTATTTGTTTCTATAAACTTCCATACGAGCAAGAGCATGGAGAAGCTGATAGATATTATTGAATCGACTTTCCACCTTGTATATATGTTTTGATATGTTTCATGCATCCCAATGAAAGGATTTCAAACTACAATATCGGGCAATAATGTCGCCACCAGTATTTCTGCATGGGGAACCACGCACTGTTTGAGCTCTCACGTTTTCTGAAAATCTTTCAACCAGTTTGCTTTGTGATTCTTGTCATCATTTTCTTCAGCAATATGACTTATCCTCTGCAGCTAAGAACTCAACCACTACGTGTCCAAATAGGCATTGATGATTAGATGATTATTCTGACCATTTATATCCGACAAACCACCTTCCTCTTTCATCAGCGTTATGAAGCTTTTAACAAACTTTAATTTTCTCTGGTTCATTTAAAATTCTCATCAGATCTTTTAACAACTTTGAAAACTTTCCCAAGTCACCTAGAAAACTTCCATCTTTTAAAACTTACCACCTTCACTTGCCAAAACCATTTTACCCAAATTTGCATTCGGTCGGATAGTTGATCTGCATTTTCCTTATGTTTTCAAAGCTGCTTCTATAGTACATTTTGATCTAATCCTTTGATAAATTCGTTCATTCAATTAAGAAGTTTAATGTTGCTCTGCTGCATTGTATTAAATGCTCCTCCGACATGAAGCATTGCAGCCATGATACTTCATTTTCTTTACAATTACTTGAAAAGTCTATCTCTTCAATCTTTCATACTAAATATTCTTAGATTTGCACTTGCCATTATATTGAATCCATTAAAACAGCAACTATAGCAGATTGGTCTTGGTTCATCTTGCTTTAATAAATTAATTTCTGAATTGTTAGGGTTTTATTATTAATTTTCTTGCAAAATGGTATTTTAGGTTTTCGAGTGCAATCCAAAAGAAAGAAGATAGATCGAGCTAGATTTCAAATGTAAAGGTTCAATTTTAACATCTTTTTAGGTTTTCGAGTGCAATCCAAAAGAAAGATGATAGATCGAGCTAGATTTCAAATGTAAAGGCTCAATTTTAACATCTTTTTAGGTTTTCGAATGCAATCCAAAAGAAAGAAGATAGATCGAGCTAGATTTCAAATGTAAAGGCTCAATTTTAACATCTTTTTAGGTTTTCGAGTGCAATCCAAAAGAAAGAAGATAGATCGAGCTAGATTTCAAATGTAAAGGCTCAATTTTAACATCTCTTGGTTTAGCGGATCTCTTAATATTGTAAAGTTTTTCTTGCTTTTGGCTTTTTAATTTCAAATATAGGTCAAATTTTTTTTTTGAATTTGTATCTTTAGCAAGAAATACTTTTAGTTGAGACTTATTACTATTTTCTTCTAGGTGTTTCTTATACTTATTGTCTTTTTTTTCTTAAATGGCAATAACATGAATTTGTGAAGTTGTTTTTGAAATTTTATTATGTTTTAATCGTACTTACTTGTGTATGTTTTTTGGTTAATTTTAAAAATAATGAAATTAAACCTTGATAACATAATTGTATAATTTTATATATTGCAAAAACATTCCTTAAATATAAATTGTTATATAAATGTTTGAAATTCTCATTTTTTATTTTATATAATCTTATATATTCATAATAATATTATCAAATTTGAAAGATTTAAGGACAATATTAAAATTTTCTTGAATATTATTAATTTAGTTTTGTTAATAATTTGTAAAATATTATTAAAATATATGTTTTCAAAATTTTTACAATTCTAATATTATGTCTTCACTTTATAGTGTCCTAATTTAATAGATTTTGCAATTGGAATTTTTTTTAAATGATATTTTGATATGATATTTATAGAGAGGCAAAGATTAAATGTTGGTGAATACAATAAACTACTATTTTGGAGGATTGAACAAAAAAATAATTGTTTTTTGAAATTTATTCAAAGAATACAAAACATTTTAAACTTCACACATCTCTTTGAAAATTAGGTAACATGCATCAAAGTATTTACACAGTGTACTATAGCTCAATATTTTATTTATTTTGGAAAAATGCATTTGTTATATTAATATTAATATTATAAATAATTGTGTAGTTTAATAAAGAAAAATATAATAAATGATAGATTATAAATAAATTATAAACTAATATTTAATAAATGATTATTTATTTAAAATTTTATTTAAGAGGTTTTTTAAACTAATAAATGCTAATAAATGAACTATTGACTTATTTATGCATCACACACAATTGCAAAAAAACTATGGCTTTAATTTAATAGAGTTGTTACATTGCAAACAATATTTAGACGGGATGGTGATGATCCAATTCAAATAAAATTATGTCATACATTACAAAACATGTGCAAACACTCAATGCACAACGCAAATTTATAGAAGATGGTAACTATGACCAACTTTCCCAAGAGGTCTTAATATGTAGATTTCAACATGTCATCCTTACAAAAAACCTATGGATCGAAGCGGGTCTTGTCAATGAATCTCTTAAAGAGGTGAAAGATATTGTATATCCCTTTAGCTCTAAGCCCCTGAAATCTCTAGAATATGTTATAGCTGAATTTGGTAACTACAATTATCCACCTTGGGATGAAGGAAACACAAAAACTATTCCAATACAACCGATCACTCGAGGTAGGCGTACACAAATACTGCTAACCACCACATAGACTTTCACTATACATAAAACACAAGGTTCGACAATAGATAGAGCCACAATTGATATAGGTAAAACTGAAAGACAAGACCTCACCTCCAATTGATCTTGCAAAAAGTCTAAGCATGTGAAGTTACCTACACAACCACTTTTTAATTACTATAGTTTAAATTATTCCTTTCCTTCCTTTGATGAAATTTTTGATGCTTATCAATTATATTATTTTCAGATTTATATTTACCAATGAAATATTTTTTTGTGTTTGATGGATTTCAGTGCTACGTTTAATTAGGATGTCCTACAAAAAACAAATTAGGACACTACTCTAACTTTAGTTTTTTCAAAATAGATACTACTATGTACAAGACGTCCTTCTACAATGCTACATGTTTGTAGTCTATAACTTTTATACACTTCTTTTAATTATCTAAATCTTCATTTATGCTTTCACATCAACAATCTATCGGTGTATCCCTTGCACCTCTTTAAGTGCAAGTTCTAGTAAAGACAAACAAATGTCCACATCTACGAAATTGGCCACATTGTCTACGTGAGACGCATTAATCTCAGGAAATGCAAATTTTAATTACCCAGTAGTACCAATCAAACCATCAGAAGTCAATTGGGTTTATAGATAAAACATACCTATAGTAAGCACATGATTTACAGGAAAAAATAAATAAGGGATCTCCCAAAAAATGAGCATTTCACTGGATCTATTCACAAATGGTAATCTACCCCATTATCTGAAACTCTAAAATATTATCTCTCAAAGATTTTTTCCAACCAAAAAAATCCATTTGGGCAAATGGCAGATGATCCGAAGAATTCCAAACACGGTATGGAGGAAGGTAGAAGACAACTGGAGTTGTTCACTAACATGTTACCTTCATATATCGATGACTTTCCGACAGGCTTCTACGATTCTCTTCTTCTGCAAGGCCTGCAAGTCGATCATGCAGAGCACGGGCGCCTTGTCTGTACTATCAAAGCCCCTCCACGCCTCATGGTAAGATACCATTTCCTCTTTACCTTAGATAATCAAAGCTTCATTTCACTTCTAAAAGCCAAAAACAATGGTGGCATTGTTGTAAGTTTTGATTTGATCTCGGATTGGGTTTGAGCCATTAATCTCATTTAGGTTAGGGTTTGAAACTCTATACGCAAATATAAATTCACTTGCTTTTAAGTAGAATCAGTATTTGGTTTGCGCC
>MU223158.1:59309-75499 GCA_018584345.1 Thuja plicata
TTGCTGTTAAGTAGAATTTTGACGCTCATAATGGGACAGAGTGAGTTGAGTATATTCATTCATTTTTTAAATTAAAATTTCACTTTGTTCAGAAGAATTGAGATATTAGTTCAGCGATCTGGAGCTTAGGCATGGGAAGCCCCCCTCCATGGGACCCCAGCTTTAGTTCTTTACAGAATAAGCCTCTTTACAACTTTCCAAAAGATGCGCAAGAGATTTTCACCCAAGTAAATCAGAAATTGATCCCATGACCTAGAATACCTTAACTGACAGGTAAGAGCAAAATGAACTTAACTGCCAAGTAAGCTAACCCCAGAGGTTTTCGTTGGTTTTCACTTGCTTTTAATAGATTCATGTCCTCATAATTGGATGGAATAGGTTGGGCTTTTTGATAGCCAATGTTGAAAGATCAATCCACTGTACTGATTGCAAAGGGGCTGGGAGCTCAGAGGTAGAGCATCCAGCAGCATGTTAGTTGGAGGTCTTAGGTTGGTTTTGCAGCAGGTCCATGGAAAATGACAGTGTGTGGTTTTGCTGCTGTCATAGAGTACATGAAGCATTTCTTAGCCTTAGATTAAGGCAATGATAATAGTGTTGAACCACATTAGTTTTACTGTTAGACAATGGTACTGGAGCCTTAATTGTCTAGTTAGCATTGCTTAGCAACTGGCTGCAAGAAATGTGACTGGAATACTTCTGTTTCTTGCACCATGGAAATGGTTTTGCATTTTAAAAGGACCATTTCTCATTGTCTGTGAATTTTTCAATAGTAGACATGCTTTCCAGCCTGATAAAATTTTCTGAGGTCTTAGGTTGGTATTGTAGCAGGTCCATGGAAAATAACAGTTTGTGTGTTTCTTCTGCTGCAATTCATAGAGTACAGGAAGCATTGCTAATCTGGGTATTGCTTAGGGTTAGATTGAGGCAATGATAATAGTGTTTAACCACATTAGTTTTACACACTGGTATTGGAGCCTTGAATGTCTAGTTAGCTTGGGTTAGCAACTAGCTGCAAGAAATGTGACAGTACTATTTCTGTTTCTTGCACCATGGAAATGGTTTGCATTGTAAAAGGGCCATTTCTCATTGTCAGTGAATTTTCCAATGGTAGACATGCTTTCCAACCTGATAAAGATTTCTGACTTCTTGCTAGGTCTGGGCTAATGACGTTTATGATCTTTGAGCTGTTAGCAAAGTGCATGATTAATGGGATGCAGAGATTTTTTTATGTAATTTTGTGGTTTACAGGTCAATTGGTATTGATATCCACATAATTCATTCTACAGACAGTACTTCTTAGCTGTATTGGGATATTAAAGGCTTTAATCGTCTAGTCTTACCGTGTTTCTACTTGAGTACACAGAACATAGGGAATTTTCTTCACGGGGGAGCTACTGCAGCATATGTTGATATTATAGGTAGTGCAGCAATATTCACTACAGGAGCCAAATCATCTGGTGTTTCAGTTGAAATCAATCTCTCATATCTTTCTGCTGCAAAGTTGGGGGTAAATCTTGAACATTCTCATTGTAAAGATTTTTTTGGGTGGCCTGGATTTCTCTTGATTTTTTGGGTAATGAAGAAACCTTTTGCTGATTTGGATTGTTGGGTTTGTTTTCCTTAACTCAGGAGGAGATTGAAATTGAAGCCAAGGTTCTCCGGATTGGCAAAGCAATTGCCTTTGTTACCGTTGATTTGAGGAAAAAGAAAACAGGGGAACTGATTGCCCAGGGGCGTCACACAAAATACCTTGCTGTGACTAGTAAATTGTGAACTTTCTGAAATTCAGTGGTTCCAGATCTATCTTTTCCTTGTCTTTCCTAAACCAACTATATTACGAGTAACTAAGTGATAAAGGAATAGTTGGATTGTTACAATAATAAAGTAATAAATAATAAAAGAAATTATATTTTTTTTGAAAAATAGTTTCTATTGTTTAGATAATTCTTAATTTCTTTAAAGAAATAAAATAGGTTTTTATATATTTAGTGGTGGTTTTTTTTTGATGGGGCATAGAGTCTGAGTGCACACCAGCCCAGCGAAGGTTTATTTGGGTCAAGTGGGGATTTGAACTGTGGTTGCACCATTAACAATGCAACCACTTAACCATTATGTGGTTGTCTGTAAAAATGATAGCAGCAACTATGAAGTTTGTAATTGTTTTCTCTGAACAATAAGAATACCAATATCTTATCCAGTAGGTATTTCCTTGCCATTTTATCAAGGTTTTACCATGTAAATCAGTATCTTATATATTATTCTATTATTACATTTCAGCAAAATACATTAGAATATTAGAATATAAGCATCCGTCTATTTCTAGCAACCATGGCAACAAATTCATAATAATTTGTCTTTTAATCATTTACCTCGAGTCTTCATTGGGATGTTCTCTTTAGTCCCTCCCATGGGGTTCCACACCCTATATATTTTATATACAAAATTGAAATGTTGGGCAGTTAAAGGTAATTGTTATAATGTTAATAGTGTTAATGATGTGTTCTCTTCGAATGCATCCTTGTCTACTCTAACCTTGTCTATTTTGGGGATTGGTAGGAAATGTTTCTAAGTGTTTTAGGATGGACAATTTGAGAGGGAAAATGTCACAAATGAATTAATTAACATAGGAAATATGCAATTTAAAATGAAAGAAAAAAATGTAAAATATTATAAAAAAAGGGATGGAGGTTTCACAAATATCTTCATATGCTTTGTATCAATCTTAAACCTAAATAAATGTCATGTAGTGGCAGGCACTTGCCTTTGTAGTATTGTAAGAAAAGTATTTGCTGTAAATTTAGAGGCAAACATGTAGTTGATAGACCTATTGGCATGACATAGTGATTTAGATGTTGGTTAGTAATAGTTTGATATCAATAGACTCTTGCAAGCTTAATCTATTTGAATATCACTTGGAAATGAAGATTATAATTGTTAGATTTTACCTTGACCCCAAATTTGTTTTTTAATAGGTATATTGAAACTAGCAATGATGAAATTGGATGTGTTCAAATTAAAATAACACTTAAGTATATAAAATAATAAATATGATAAATTTTAAAAAAATAAAAAAATAAAAAAATCAAGAATGATATATTTTGAAGTAATATATATTTGCTATTTATCTAGAGTTTATTTGAAGAGCTATTTTGATTTAAATTTTAATCTAACCTTGATCTAACCCTAACCTTAATTCTAACCCTTGCCCTATTCCTAATTCTAATCCTTACTTTAACCATATTTTTATTCTAACCATAACTACAACTTTGTTTAACCTAACCATAGTTTTAGTTCTAATCTTAATTCTAATTGTAATCATAATCCTAATTTTATTGTAACCATAACCATAACACTAGCTCTACCCTTAATTGTAATCCTAACTCTAGTCTAATCCTAACCTTAATTCTAACCCCAGCCCTAATTCCAAATCCAATCTTTAATCTAACTATAATTTTAACTCTATCATTAAGACAATTTTTAAGTGAGTAAAGATTTTTCTCACCATAATTGTACATGTTATTCCAACCCCAATTCAAAATCCAATTCTAACTTAAATCTTATTTTAGAATTCTACTCTAACTATTTCAAAACTCGACTCAATGGGCCTTAAAACTTGTTTCAATGGGCCCTTGGTCCACTGACTGCATGACTTCAGACACCATAAGAAATGAGGACGAGATCGTGCTCCACACAGATTTTGACGGAATTATACCCTAATCTTATTATTTTTTATACCTAAGAATGATTTTTTTTTTTTTTTTTAAATATGAATTCAAAAGATTTGATACATTAAAACAGGAAATCAGCCCAACTGACAAACTCCACATAGGAACGCAAAATGATCCATTAGGGCACGATGCAATACATTGTTGAGCCCATCAGAACCACATGATGTTCTACATCTTTCCTCTCATCCCAAAATCAAACCCTAGAAAAACTCCTTGTGAGTCGAACAATATAAATCGAAGATGTTTCCACAAAATCAGTGAGCAGGAAACATGAGACGAAATGCATAAAAAAGAATCCAAAACAACATTCCTCCCACTACTAGCCAATGTAGACTTGTTCGCTGAAGTTAAAAATTCCCAAATCCACAACCATTTCTGCACAGGCTCGAAAATATGAAGCTTCTTTGGTCCAGACATTTTGGTATGGGAAGGAATAGAACACCAATCTTGGATATAAAGTTGAAGCCCTGCCTCCATTAATTACCACAACATTTAATAATATTCCTTTGGAGTACAAAAGGGTTTTGATCCAGCCTTCAACATTTAAACTCAGAAAAAAGCTATAACATCATAAATTTGCGATCAGATCATTAGAATGGGAGAAATAAATATAAAATAAAAAAACAATAACATCATACATTTGTGATCATTAGGATGGCAGAGATCAAAAATAAAAAAGGCAGGTAAAGGTCAAAACGTCTGAAAGGACATCAAAGTCACACAACCAAAATACGATTTCGAATTAGAAAACTAATCCCCAGGGCCAATGTTTGCATTAGTTAATTCTTTAAAAAAAGCTAGAATTCATTTCTTATTCGAGAATAAGTTATTTATGGATTCAAATTTATTTTATTTTATTAATTTTTTTTTAATCTTCTTTTTAATGTGGGTATGTATATATATACACGTGTGTATATACACACATGTGTGTGTATATACACACACATGTATATATACAAGTGTATATATATATGTGTGTGTATATATACGCATGTATATATATACACACGTGTATATATACACACATGTATATGTGTACACAAGTTAAAAATACATATTGTTCAAATTAATTAAAAAAATGAAAAATAATCCTTATTCCAATTCCATAGTATAAGATACAAACGCAGAATAGCTTATTCCTATTCTAGATAAGTTAATGCCATGCACCACGAAATACTTGAATAAAAACCTCCACTCTCTCTTCCCCTTTTATCCTTCTCGTTATATTTATCTATCTATCTTTTCCTCTCTCTATCCCTCTCCCTCTCTCACTCTCTCCTAGAACACAAATTCTTGTTTATCCCTCCCTATCTCGATATCTATCTCTCTCTTAAAGACACACACCCTTTATTTCTCCCTCCCTATCTCGATATCTATCTCTCTCTTAAAGACACACACCCTTTATTTCTCCCTCCCTATCTCTATCTCTATGTTTCTTATACACTCTCCTTTCATCTCTCATACTCACTCTCTACCTCTCTCTACATATCACACCCTATATCTTTATCTTTATATCTCTCTATAGATCCCTCTCTTGTCTCAATCTTATCCCTCTATTTCTCTCTCCTTCCTTCTCTCTCCCTCTCTCACTCACCCCTCTATATTTCATAACTTATATATACACACTCTCTCTCTCTCTCTCTCAACATGAACTTGTTGGTAATAGAAGTTTATTATCTTCTTGATTTAAAAGTTTGTTTTAGCTATGATTGGATTCTTGTAAGTAGATGCATATTGCACACTAAGATGCAATTGCTAATTGTAGCTTCATTGTTATTATATTTATATTGATTCAATATATACAAATATTCTAATTTCATAATTTATACTTGTATTTTTTATAATTTAGAATACCAAATTCTATAACATAAATAAACACTCAATCTACTACTGCGCAAAAACAGGACCACATGTTATCATACACCAACAATTATGTCCGTGCATACTGTACTGCTCGGTTTGGAGGGACTGCTACTGCACCGCAGCTCCTGTTTTACCATTTCTTGGACACAAGACTCCCTAAACATAAACGTGGTTAGGCGCAAATTCGCCCCATTGTCTACCTGAGACGGCATTAATTTCAGGAAATGCAAATTTTAATTACCTAGTAGTACCAATCAAACCATCAGAAGTCAATTGGGTTTATAGATAAAACATTCCTATCATAAGCACATGATTTTCGGGAAAAACTATATAAAGGAATCTCATAAGAAATGGGCATTTCACTGATCTATCCACAAATAGTAATCTACCCCATTATCTGAAACTCTAAAATATTATCTCTCAAGGGATTTTTTCCATCCAAAGAAACCCATTTGGGCAATGGCAGATGATCCGAAGATTTCCAAACAAAGTATGGAGGAAGGTAGAGGACCACTGGAGCAGTTCACTAACATGTTACCTTCATATATCGATGACCTTCCGACAGGCTTCTACGATTCTCTTCTTCTGCAAGGCCTGCAAGTCGATCATGCAGAGCACGGGCGCCTTGTCTGTACTATCAAAGTCCCTCCACGCCTCATGGTAAAATACCATTTCCTCTTTACCTTAGATAATCGAAGCTTCATTTCACTTCTAAAAGCCAAAAACAATGGTGGCATCGTTGTAAGTTTTGATTTGATCTCGGATTGGGTTTGAGCCATTAATCTCATTTAGGTTAGGGTTTGAAACTCTATACGCAAATATAAATTCACTTGCTTTTAAGTAGAATCAGTATTTGGTTTGCGCCATTAATCTCTTTTAGGTAAGGGGTTGAGTATACCCAAATACAAATTCACTTGCTGTTAAGTAGAATTTTGACGCTCATAATGGGACAGAGTGAGTTGAGTATATTCATTCATTTTTTAAATTAAAATTTCACTTTGTTCAGAAGAATTGTGATATTAGTTCAGCGGTCTGGAGCTTAGGCATGGGAAGCCCCCCTCCATGGGACCCCAGCTTTAGTTCTTTACAACTTTCCAAATGATGCGCAAGAGATTTTCATCCAAGTAAATCAGAAATTGATCCCATGACCTAGAATACCTTAACTGACAGATAAGAGCAAAATGAACTTAACTGCCAAGTAAGCTAACCCCAGAGGTTTTCGTTGGGTTTCACTTGCTTTTAATAGATTCATGCCCCTCATAATTGGATTGAATAGGTTGGGCTTTTTGATAGCCAATGTTGAAAGATCAATCCACTCTACTGATTGCAAAGGGGCTGGGAGCTCAGAGGTAGAGCGTCCAGCAGCATGTTAGTTGGAGGTCTTAGGTTGGTTTTGCAGCAGGTCCATGGAAAATAACAGTTTGTGTGTTTCTTCTGCTGCAATTCATAGAGTACAGGAAGCATTGCTAGTCTGGGTATTGCTTAGGGTTAGATTGAGGCAATGATAATAGTTTTTAACCACATTAGTTTTACACACTGGTATTGGAGCCTTGATTGTCTAGTTAGCAATAGCAACAAGCTGCAAGAAATGTGACAGTAATATTTCTGTTTCTTGCACCATGGAAATTGTTTTGCATTGTAAAATGACCATTTCTCATTGTCAGTGAATTTTTCAATGGTAGACATGCTTTCCAACCTGATAAAGATTTCTGACTTCTTGCTAGATCTGGGCTAATGACGTTTATGATCTTTGAGCTGTTAGCAAAGTGTATGTTTAATGGGATGCAGAGATTTTTTAATGTAATTTTGTGGTTTACAGGTCAATTAGTATTGATATCCACATAATTCATTCTACAGACAGTACTTCTTAGCTGGATTGGGAAATTAAAGGCTTTAATCGTCTAGTCTTACCATGTTTCTACTTGAGTGCACAGAACATAGGGAATTTTCTTCACGGGGGAGCTACTGCTGCATATGTTGATATTATAGGTAGTGCGGCAATATTCACTACAGGAGCCAAATCATCTGGTGTTTCAGTTGAAATCAATCTCTCATATCTTTCTGCTGCAAAGTCGGGGGTAAATGTTGAACATTCTCATTGTAAATATTTTTTGGGTGGCCTGGATTTCTTTTGTTTTTTGCATGATGAAGAAACCTTTTGCTGATTTGGATTGTTGGGTTTGTTTTCCTTAACTCAGGAGGAGATTGAAATTGAAGCCAAGGTTCTCCGGATTGGCAAAGCAATTGCCTTTGTTGCCGTTGATTTGAGGAAAAAGAAAACAGGGGAACTGATTGCCCAGGGGCGTCACACAAAATATCTTGCTGTGACTAGTAAATTGTAAACTTTCTGAATTTCAGTGATTCCAGATCTATCTTTTCCTGGCCTTTCCTAGACCAACTATATTACGAGTAACGAAGTGATAAGGAATAATTGGATTGTTACAATAATAAAGTAATAAAATAATAAAAGAAATTATATTTTTTTTGAAAAATATTTTTTATTGTTAATTCTTAATTTCTTTAAAGAAATAAAGTAGGTTTTTTAATATTTAGTGGTGGTTGGTTTTTTTGTAATGGGCATAGAGTCTGAGTACACACTAGCCCAGCGAAGGTGGGCTCAAATAGATGGTTGCACCATTAACAATGGAAGCACTTAACCATTATGTGGTTGTTGTTATCTTGAAGAGATTCTATATATTTTTAAGTGCAAATGTTTAGTTTTTATTGTAAATTGCAAATTCAGAACTGTAAAAATGATAGCAGCAACTATGAAGTTTATAATTGTTTTCTCTGAACAATAAGAATACCGATACCTTATCAGATAGATGTTTCCTTGACATTTTGTCAAAGTTTTACCATATAAATCAGTGTATTATATGTATTATTCTGTCATTCCAACAAAATACATTAAAGAATACAAACATCCGTCCATTTCTAACAACCATGGCAACAAATTCATAATAATTTGTCTTTTAATCATTTACCTTGAGTCTTCATTGGGATGTTCTCTTTAGTCCCTCCCATGGGGTTCCACACACTATATATTTTATATATTACGTTTCTTTTCAGTAATGCTGGTAAGCAAAATTGAAATGTGTGGCAGTTAAAGGTAATTGGTATAATGTTAATAGTGTTAATGATATGTTCTCTTTGGATGCATCCTTGTCTATTTTAACCTCATAGTCTCTAAGAGGGGACATTTTGGGGATCCGAATGTTTCTACGTGTTTTAGGATGGACAATTTGAGAGGGAAAATGTCAAGATAAATTAATCAACATAGGAAATATGCAATTTAAAATGAGAAAAAAAATGTAAAACTTTATTAAAAAAGGGATGGAGGTTCCATAAAGATCTTCGCATGCTTTTGTATCAATCTTAAACCTAAATAAATGTCATGTAATGGTAGACACTTGCCTTTGTAGTATTGTAAGAAAAGTATTTGCTGTAAATTTAGAGGCAATCATCTAGTTGATAGATCTATTGGCATGACATAGCGATTTAGATATTGGCTGGTAATAGTTTGATATCAATAGACTCTTGCACGCTTAATCTATTTGAATATCACTTGGGAATGAAGATTATAATTGTTAGATTTGACCTTGACCCCAATTTTGACTTTTAATAGGTATTATGGAACTAGCAATGATGAAATTGGACGTGCTCAAATTAAAATAACACTTAAGTATATAAAATAATAAATATGATAAATTTTAAATAAATAAACAAATCAAGAATGATATTTTTTGAAGTAATATATATTTGCTATTTATCTAGATTTTATTTGAAGAGCTATTTTGATTTATATTTTAATCTAATCTTGATCTAAACCTAATTTGAACACTAACCCTAACCTTAATTCTAACCCTTGCCCTATTCCTAATTCTAATCCTAACTTTAACCATAATTTTATTCTAACCATAACTATGACTTTGTTTAACCTAACCATAGTTCTATTTCTAATCTTAATTCTAATTGTAATCATAATCCTAATTTTATTGTAAACATAAACATAACACTAGCTCTACCCTTAATTGTAATCCTAAGTCTAGTCTAATCCTAACCTTAATTCTAACACCAACCCTAATTCTAAATCCAATCTTAAATCGAACTCTAATTTTAACTCTATCATTAATACAATTTTTAAGTGATTAAAGATTTTTCTTACCATAATTGTAAACCTTGTTCCAACCCCAATTCAAAATCCAATTCTAACTTAAACCTTATTCTAGAATTCTACTCTAACCCTATTTTAAAACTCAATTCAATGGGCCCTTGGTCTACCGGTGAAGTTAATTGGTTCTCAATAAGCCCACTAGGGATCAAGTCTTGCTGAGTGCATGGCTCCGACACTATAAGGGATGAGGCCCAAATCGTGCCTCAACGGATACCCCTCAGTCCTTGGCTCTTAGCCAAAGAAATTCTCAAAAGCTTGATTCTATTTCTAGTCCTAACCTATATTCTAGTTAATTATACCCTAATCTTATTAGTTTTTTATACCTAAAAAAGATTTTTGTATGAATTCAAAACATTTGATTACATTCATAACAAGAAATCAGCCCAACTCACAAACTCCCTATAGTCAACTTGAAACCCTAGGAGCACAATGATCCAATGGGGTACGATGCAATACATTGTTGAGCCCATAAGAACCACATGATGCTCTACATCTTTCCTAATCCCAAAATCAAACCTTAGACAAAACTCCTTTGTGAGTCAAACAATATAAATCGAAGATGTTTCCACACTGCCAAAATCACTGAGCAGGAAACATGAGACGAAAATGCATAAAAAGGGAATTCAAAACAACATTCCTCCCACTACTAGCCAATGTAGACTTGTTTGCTGAAGTTAAAAAACTCCCGAATCCACAACTATTTCTACATAGGCTCGAAAATGTGAAGCTTCTTGGTCCAGACATTTTGGTATGGGAAGGAATAGAACACCAATCCTGGATATAAAGTTGAAGCCCTGCCTCCATTAATTACCACAACATTTAATAATATTCCTTTGGGGTACAAAAGGGTTTTGATCCAACCTTCAAGATTTAAACTCAGATAAAAACAATAACATCATAAATTTGCGAGCATTAGGATGGTAGAGATCAAAATTTTAAAAACAATAACATCATACATTTGCAAAACAATAACATCATACATTTGCAATCATCAGGATGGTAGAGATGAAATAAAAAAGGCAGGAAAAGGCCAAGACATCTGAAAGGACATCAAAGTCACACAACCAAAACCTTCCAGTAGTTGCCAAGAAGAGGCAAAACAAATCTCCTATGGTCATGAAATACTTGAATAAAAACGGATTTAATTTAATTCCAACCCCGTTCATAGCCAAATTAGCTAGCTCATTTGTATCAGTGTTCGCCTCCCTGTAAACATGAATTGTAGTTTTTATTATGTCCAAAGCTTCTTCCAAAAGGGCATGTAAATGTTAGTTTGGGGTTGAGCCCTTACTCAATGCATTATTTACAATTGCCGAAGCACCTTCAATATCCATCTTTATGAAATTTAAAGTTTTGCATTTGCAAAGACCCAAAATAAGAGCTTTAAACTCAGCAACATTGTTCGTTCCAATGAGTAGAGGTAAAACTATCTTGCAAACTGTAGAACCATGCCAATCTTTGATCAAGCAGTTAGGATTCTCCTTTGAAGTATCGTCAAAATTCAGTTTTACCCATCCCATTTGAGGAGCCTTCCATTTAGCCTCTTGTCTCAATCTTATAGAGTTAGAACACCCATGGCCAATGACTGAGGAGTTTTGAAGCCCATACCAATTGGTTTTCATCTTGGTGTCCCAAATTCCAAAGGAAGCTTTGCTAGAAGAAAATTATCTCACCTTGCTATTAGCTATCTCAACAAGTTAGCCTCAACTTTGTTAAGTAACAATTCTAAGCTCATTGCCATGTCTTTGATTTCTCTCTTTCCATATTTCCTACATAAAGATGGAGGCACAGATAATCCGAAGGTTGAGGCTTTGTTGAATAAAGGTCACCCCTTAACAAACTCAGAACATCTCTTGAAAGAGCACTCTTCTACCCAAGCTTTGCATAAAGCTACAACCAGCACTCTTGTACAAATGGACGTTTAAGGATTAAGTGATGTACTATTTCCTAATTGCTTCCACAAAGGACACATTTCAAAGAGCATTTGAAATCCAATTTCATGAATCTCTTTGCAATCCAACTAAAGGTCCCCACCTTGGGAAAACATAGCTTGTGCCAACATAATCCAATGGGAATAGTTGAATCTCCATAATCACGCTCCCCCTCGAGAGCTTTATATCCATCCTTAACACAATATTGTATGGATTTGAATGGACTCCACACAATTGAATCCTAACCATCTCTCAACACAACTAACCTATCCTTGAGAATCTCATTGAGTCGAGCAACCTCCCTATCAAGCAACCCCAAAGCATACAAGTCCTTCCATGACCACGATCTTATGCCATCTTTATATTCCACCTTCAAATTGTCTCTGACACGATGTCCCCAATGTTTTCGATTAATCTAAAATCATGTTTCAAAGGGGCCCCGAAACCCTGTACAAAGAAAGAACTTAAGATAGAACATTAAGAGTTCCCAAAACATAATAGACCAGCCAGAACAAAAGGCCAGTATCCCTAAGAGACACACAATAGATCACTGCCAAAGAATAGACTTTGAAAATTAGCAGTCCAGAGAGAAAATCAACATAAAGATAAACCCTTAGTCTCCTTCTTATGGGACCAGAAGGTTATATCAAAAGAAGGCAGAGATCTTTTGGAAGTTTTATATTTAATAGTGTTCCATCCTTCTTCCACTTTAGTGGCCTCCTCCTGCCAGCATAAGGAATCCAAATCTGAATTCCCAACACCCAGTAAGGGTCCAGCACACTGCATAGGCTCAACCAACAGAGAACCAGAGCCCAAGACACTCCCAAAACCAAAAACCACCGAAGAGGAAATATTAGCAGGGCCAACAATAGCTAACACGCCTACATAAAGCTTGGAACCTTCCAGCGAAGAAATTTTAGAAGCATACACCGTAGGGCCAACAGAATCCAAAACATGCATATTGATAGAAACATCAACACCCACGATCGGCGTACCAAATACACCCTCATGGGAAATAATTGGTCCCTCCACTGGAGGTACAATACCCAAAGGGGAAGAGAATCCTGTGCCACAACCTCGGAAAAGCTCCTTTGGGAAGAACTCTTGTCAACCGTGTAGTGTTGGGAAGAGACACCTTTCCATCAAGACATAAAACACCTAGATTTACCAAATCACACTTGTCTGCAACATGGCCAGTTTTGAAGCACCTTCTGCACCTGAAGGGAATCCCTTCATAGTCAAAAGGATGAATCCAGCTTCCCTTAGGAGAAACAAGCTTGATCTCCATAGGAAAACCCTTAGATGCATCAATATCCACCAAAATATGGACATAGGTGGAGTGGTAGATGTTTGTAGATTCTGCATCCTCCATCAGGAAGTCTCCCAGAGCCTCACCCACCTCCTCAAGAAGAGGATAAACCCAAAGATGGAGAGGGAGGTTAGGAAGCCTAACCCAAATAGGCATCTTATTAAAAGCATCGGAAGAGGGGTTGAAATCCTCGTGCCAAGGCTTTAGCATCAACACAAAGTGTTCATCCCAACTTAAAAAATGACCATAAAGGATACGATTTCTATCCTCGGCATTATCAACTTTAGCTATAAAAAATCCTTTCGCCACTGGGAAGATATGGATTTTACCAGTTATGATGGGTTCCCAAAATTTGGAAATCCACAAATGAAGCTCTAGGAGGCTTGGCCCAAAACCCTAAAATCTACATATAGTTGCATGGTCTAAAAGGATAGAAGTAGTGTGCTCAATATCCACCACTGATTCCTCATCCAAAGAGAGAGAAATGAAATTAGACACAGGGAATGGCTCGGGCACAAAAGAAGACTTCTTGGCCACCCCAACCACAGCCTTCAAGGGAGCCTGGGGAGCCTTGGATGATAAAGGCCCCACAAAGACCTTAGAAGCAAGATCATGAAGAACCAGTGAAGAAGAGGACAAATTATCATCTGCAGTAGAAACCCTAGCCGCAACCAAAGAAGACACTATCGCCGCTACATCCCCCGATAGAGCAGGGAAAACAAAACAAGTAGGCAGCACCGGGGAGGAAGAAGACCTAGCGTGCTTGGACGCCTTCAATTGCGCAAGAGGCTCAGTGCGTACGGAGTCGCCGTGGAAGAGGAGCGTGCGGGAGAAGGATTTACAAGAGCTGAACATGGAGCGAGAGACCCTATTTCAAATTTTCCCAATGTTGTTTAAGAAAGTCCTTCACCATGACAACCTCCACAAATTGATTAATGCTAGCATATCCACACCAGGAATCTTCCTAGATAAGGTTGAGTAACAATAATGAATATCCAATGTAATTAAATTAGGGATCAAAGGCCAACATTCTTGCATAAAATTTCAAATTCTTGAACCTTAGGGGGCATCAGAAGTGAGAAGAATATTGGAATTCGCTTCGTCTCCCAAATATTTGTGTTTTAGAATCCTTTCCCATTTTCAAGTGGGGTTCTTTGAACATTCTCCATACTAGTTGGCACCCAAAGCCAAATTCTAAAATTTAAATTGTTTAATCCCAACACTATCTAAGTTGTTATTTCTACATACTTTCTCCCAAGCTATCAGAGCAACCTTGTTCTTCTCCTTGCTACCTTGCCAAAAGAACTTATGAAGTGATTGTCCATCATATGTTTGGCCCTAACTAAAAGAGAAAGGCATGACATGAGGTAAATGAGATGGGCTGATAAAAAAACCTTAAGCATTATTATTCACTTAGCGCAAGTCAAGTATCGTCCCTTCCAAGAGGTTTCTCTATTAGAAATTTTTGCACAAAGGTTGTCTCATAGCTTGTTTGATTTAAATGCCCTTATCCAAAGGGATCCCTTGATTAGAATATGGAAGGACTCCTTGTTTGGGGACCTTCTTGATGGATCTCTCTTATTATCTTTTTGTCGTCTCAAGAAGGAGGGTATCATCAAAAAATTGATGGTGGGAGATGGGGGAAGGGCATCGGTCACTTTAACTCCTTTAATGCTGCCTTGGTGCCTTTCTTGAGTTACGGATCTGCCTAAGGCCTCTTTTGATGAGGGTCTTTGTATGCCACCACACATAATAAAATATATGAAGTATATTTTATCATCTCTTGTTAAAAGGAAATGTCAAATGTTGATGATCTAGATCAAGTGCAATGACCCTAAGGTTCTCTTTGTCAGGTCTTGAATTTCACACAGATAGACTTAGTTAATGATGTGATATTGTCGGTAATTGCAAGGGGACTTACACAAATGATCCTAGACAAGAAATACAACTCTCTCTCTCTCTAGTAATTGTGTGTGTGTGTGTGTGTGTGTGTGTGTGTGTGTGTGTGTGTGTGTGTGTGTGAGAGAGAGAGAGAGAGAGAGATTTCTACCATAGGATTTTCTAATGATAAGACTTCCAATTCTCTAGTAATTGTCCAAGCATTTTCAGATTTTTCAAAGCCTTGATAACACTTAACTACTCTACTAAATTGCTTCAAAAAAATTTGCAAAGGGGAATAAGGGTTCAGGAAGCTAGCTAGGGTTCTAAATCCTAAGGACAATGACAATAATGGCTAGTGCTTTAGATGGATAGATCCCATAAACTAATTTTTGCTTAATCAAACTACTCATAATGCCACAAAAGTAGTGCAATCTTCAAAGGAAAAGAAGGATTTTAAGAGCATAAGCATACATTCAAGTAACCAATATTGTTGCAACTCAAATATGCCTTCATAGTTAAACTAATGTTGAAAGTAGGTTCAAACTAGCCATACACTCTATCTTACATTAGAAATAAACAAATGGTATGAACTGAAAATCCATCAAATATCTTCACATTTCACCATCAAAAGAACTGAACTGAAACTAACACTTATTGAACACACCTCAAGACTAGGGGGGATCAGTCTTGACCAGATCTTATTTACTTTTTTTGTTACATGCACTTACCAATTATCTTTATCCAACTGTCCATGAATAAAAGATACTGCAATGACAAAATAAACACCATATTTTTATGTGGAAATCCCAATGTGGGAAAGACCACAGTAAGAATCACACTCACTATATGAATAACATATTACAAATGTTTAGGCAACATACCAAAGAGCACACTTCTACTTAAAGGACTTGCAAGCTAAGGTACACAACCTTGTGGAAAGATATAAGAAATTGCAAACCATTGAAGATGGTGCATGAGCACCTGGGCACAAGGATATAAAAATGAGGATAATTAAAATTCAATTAAGTCATCCATTATGTATTCATTTTATTGTGAGTCCATTGAATCATAATGTAAGGCTAATGAGCCATTTTTGTAAAGTTTTTTCATACTTGTCCATTTAGAACCTAGTTTGGTCAAAAGGTCAAAATTGCATAAAAGGCCATGAAAAGGATAAAAAGTATGTAAAAAGTATTAAATATATTATTTGGCCATGTCTAGGGTGGTTTTACAAAGTTTGGATTCATTTTTATAAAGTGTCACAAAAGTTGTCAAAATGCATAGAAAGTTGCAAAAATGAAACA
>MU223158.1:78727-93679 GCA_018584345.1 Thuja plicata
TTTATTGTTGGAATATGTTGTTTAATGATGGAATATGCCTCTAACTTGTGGAAGACATTGTGTTGATGATTGAACTCCATGGATGATTTGGGGTTCTTGAAGGGTTTTGTAAGATGCTTTGCATCAGAAGATCACTTCTTCAAAGAAAGATACAAGTCCGCACAAGCTACCAAAAGAGTCATTGTCTTCTAGAAGGCATAAGAATATCATTAACTAGAAAGATGTAGGATATCTTGATCAACCACTAAAACAAATCTATCAAACTCACACGCTCACACCTCTACTGTTTCACATTCACACTACACTAACTTCACATTTGATCCATATACAATCCATGTCAATCCACACGTCAACACAACCATCCACACACACACAAGTGAACTTGATCATCCAAGAACACAAATAGGTCATCCATAGTAGAGATAAGCATCATTTACACAATGCTAGAAACTACGAACACTTATACTTAATGCGGTCCACCCCAAGAGATAAAGGGGACCCAAATACATTGTAATTCCTTCCTTAAATGGTTTAATCAAAGTGCACACACTACAACATCCTCCAAAGTCATAGCCAAATTTAATATGTAGCAAAGCATAACAAAACATTAACTAGTCGACCCAAAAATATTCTATAATGTACGTAGATTCATGTTGTTCTTGTAATGTCCCCACCTCCTAAGTTGGTCATAACATGATTCCTTGATGTGTAAACCTACAACAATTGTGTGTGTGTGTGTGTTCTAATTGCCAACTAGTTCTCACCTAATCCTTAGGGAGAGCCCAAAATCAGGTTCCTAGTTCTATGGTGAGGACCTCCAGACGATCTAGTTGCCTTATGGCCAAAAATAGAATGGTCCTCAACTATTCACCATCTCATTTTGGTTTATCTCCACTAAGGCCTCCAGGATAACCAATGTTGGGTTATCTATTATTATAAATTTTGGAAAGAGATTCCACCTATTCCTAGGCCTTATGGATACCCATCAAGGTGTATCCCTTTGTCACATATGCATACGTATTTTCCCATTACCAATATATATGGTCTCTAAGGGGTAAGTGCACCAAGATGCTGTGCAAAAAGGGGGGCTATAGCTAGCCACTTTATTTTTTCTAAAATCAGGTAAATTTGAACTTGGAAGAGAAATTTGATAGTCATGCCCTCAAAAGTAGATGTGCAAAGAACAAGAATTATAGTACTATGAACCTAGTTTATAAACTACTAAAGTTTTTAAAACATGGATAAGATTAAGAGGGTCAAATCCTTTGCACACAAAAAATTGTTCTTGGTTTTTTCAGGAAAACATAACATAGTGTTTGGCGTGCACATCAAAAAAGATATACTTAGATTTAGTATTTTGAAAAAACTATTCGGTGGAAAGTTAGTTAAGAGTGAGAGCTAGAATTTGTATATATTTTTAATGATTTTTTGAAGTGGGAACATTCTGAAAATCAAGGCCAGCAGTAGCTAACACACCTATAGAAAGCCTGGAACCTTCCAGCAAAGAAATTTTAGAAGCATACCCCGTAGGGCCAACATAATCCAAAACATGCATATTGATAGCAACATCAACACCCACAATCGACATTCCAACAACACCCTCATGGGAAATAATTGTTCCCTCCACTGGAGGTACAATACCCGAAGGGGAAGAAGTGGGAGAATCCTGTGCCACAACCTAGGAAAAGCTCCATTGGGAAGAACTCTTCTAAACTGTGTAGTGCTGGGGAGAGACACCTTTCCACCAAGACATAAAATGCCTAGATTTACCAATATCACACTTGTCTGCAACATGGCCAGTTTTGAAGCACCTTCTGCACCTAAAGGGAATCCCTTCATAGTCAAAAGGTTGAATCTAGCTGCCCTTAGGAGAAACAAGCTTGATCTCCACAGGAAAATCCTTAGATGCATCAATATCCACCAAAATATGGACATAGGTGGAGTGGTAGATGTCTGTAGATTCTGTATCCTCCATCAGGAAGTCTCCTAGAGCCTCACCCACCTCCTCAAGAAGATGATCCACCCAAAGATGGAGAGGGAGGTTAGGAAGCCTAACCCAAATAGGCATCTTATTAAAAGTATCAGAAGAGGGGTTGAAATCCTCATGCCAAGGCTTTAGAATCAACACAAAGTGTTCATCCCAGCTTAAAAAATGACCATAAAGGATACGATTTCTATCCTCAACATTATCAAATTTAGCTATTAAAAAGCCTTTCACCACTGGGAAGATATGGATTGTACCAGTTATGATGGGTTCCCAAAATTTCAAAATCCACACATGAAGCTCTAAGAGGCTTAGCCAAAAACCCTAAAATCTACAGATAGTTGCATGGTCTAAAAGGACAGAAGTAGTGTGCTCAATATCCACCACTGATTCCTCATCCAAAGAGAGAGAAATGAAATTAGACATGGGGAATGGCTCGGGCACAAAAGAAGACTTCTTGGCCACCCTAACCACAGCCTTCAAGGGAGCCTAGGGAGCCTTGGACAATAAAGGCCACACAAAGACCTTAGAAGCAAGATCATGAAGAACCAGTGAAGAAGAGGACAAATTATCATCTGCAGTAGAAACCCTAGCCGCAACCAAAGAAGACACTATCACCGCTACATCCCCTAATAGAACAGGGAAAACAAAACAAATAGGCAGCACCGGGGAGGAAGAAGACCTAGTGTGCTTGGATGCCTTCAATTGTGCAGGAGGCTCAGTGCGCACGGAGTCACCGTGGAAGAGGAGTGTGCAGGAGAAGGATTTGCAAGAGCTGAACATGGAGCGAGAGACCCCATTTCAAATTTTCCCAATGTTGTTTAAGAAATTCCTTCACCATAACAACCTCCACAAATTGATTAATGCTAGCATATCCACACCAGGAATCTTCCTAGATAGGGTTGAGTAAAAATAATGAATATCCAATGTAATGAAATTAGGGATCAAAGGCCAACATTCTTGCATAAAATTTCAAATTCTTGAACCTTAGGGGGCATCAAAAGTGAGAAGAATATTGGAATTCACTTCGTCTCCCAAATATTTATATTTTAGAATCCTTGCCCATTTTTATGTGGGGTTCTTTGAACATTCTCCATACTTGTTGGCACCCAAAGCCAAATTCTAAAATTTAAATTGTTTAATCCCAACACCATCTAAGTTGTTATTTCTACATACTTTTTCCCAAGCTATCAAAGCAACCTTGTTCTTCTCCTTGCTACCTTGCCAAAAGAACTTATGAAGTGATTGTCCATCATATGTTTGGCCCTAACTAAAAGAGAAAGGCATGACATGAGGTAAATGAGATGGGCTGATAAAAAAACCTTAAGCATTATTATTCACTTAGCACAAGTCAAGTATCGTCCCTTCCAAGAGGCTTCTCTATTAGAAATTTTTGCACAAAGGTTGTCTCATAGGTTGCTTGATTTAAATGCCCTTATCCAAAGGGATCCCTTGATTAGAGTATGGAAGGACTCCTTGTTTTGGGACCTTCTTGATGTATCTCTCTTATTATCTTTTTGCCGTCTCAAAAAGGAGGGTATCATAAAAAAATTGAAGGTGGGAGATGGGGGAAAGGCATCAATCACTTTAACTCCTTTAATGTTGCCTTGGTGCCTTTCTTGAGTTACGGATCTGCCTAAGGCCTCTTTTGATGAGGGTGTTTGTATGCCACCACACATAATAAAATATATGAAGTATATTTTATCCTCTCTTGGTAAAAGGAAATGTCAAATCTTGATGATCTAGATCAAGTGCAATGACCCTAAGGTTCTCTTTGTCAAGTCTTGAATTTCACACAGATAAACTTAGTTAATGATGTGATATTGTTGGTAATTGCAAGGGGACTTACACAAATGATCCTAGACAAGAAATACAACTCTCTCTCTCTCTCTCTCTCTCTCTCTCTAGTAATTTTTTTTTTTTTTGTGTGTGTGTGTGTGTGTGTGTGAGAGAGAGATTTCTCCCATAGGATTTTCTAATGATAAGACTTCCAATTCTCTAGTAATTGTCCAGGCATTTTCAGATTTTTCAAAGCCTTGATAACACTTAACTACTCTACTAAATTGCTTCAAAAAAAATTGCAAAAGGGAATAAGGATTCAAGAAGCTAGCTAGGGTTCTAAATCCTAAGGACAATGACAATAATGGCTGGTGCTTTAGATGGATAGATCCCATAAACTAATTTTTTCTTAATCAAACTACTCATAATGCCACAAAAGTAGTGCAACCTTCAAAGGAAAAGAAGGATTTTAAGAGCATAAGCATACATTCAAGTAACCAATATTGTTGCAACTCATATATGCCTTCATAGTTAAACTAATGTTGAAAGTAGGTTCAAACTAACCATACACTCTATCTTACATTAGAAATAAACAAATGGTATGAACTGCAAATTCATCAAATATCTTCACATTTCACCATTAAAAGAACTGAACTGAAACTAACACTTACTGAACACACCTCAAGACTGGGGGGATCAGTCTTGACCAGATCTTAAACATTTTTGTTACATGCACTTACCAATTATCTTTATCCAACTGTCCATGAATAAAAGATACTGCAATGACAAAACAAACACCATATTTTAATGTGGAAATCCCAATGTGGGAAAAACCACAGTAAGAATCACACTCACTATATGAATAACATATTACAAATGTTTAGGCCACATACCAAAGAGCACACTGCTACTTAAAGGACTTGCAGGCTAAAGGTACACAACCTTGTGGAAAGATAAAAGAAATTGCAAACCATTGAAGATCACTTCTTCAAGGAAAGATACAAGTCCGCACAAGCAACCAAAAGAGTCATTGTCTTCTAGAAGGCATAAGAATATCATTAACTAAAAAGATGTAGGATATCTTGATCAACCACTGGAACAAATCTATCAAACTCACACACTCACACCTCTACTGTTTCACATTCACACCACACTAACTTCACATTTGATCCATATACAATCCATGTCAATCCTCACATCAACACAACCATCCACACACACACACACATGTGAACTTGATCATCCAAGAACACAAATAGGTCATCCACAGTAGAGATAAGCATCATTTACACAATGCTAGAAACTACGAACACTTATACTTAATGCAGTCCACCCCAAGAGATAAAGGGGACCCAAATACATTTTAATTCCTTCCACAAATTTTTTAATCAAAGTGTACACACTACAACATCCTCCAAAGTCATAGCCAAATTTAATATATAGCAAAGCATAACAAAACATTAACTAGTCGACCCAAAAATATTCTATAATGTACACAAATTCATGTTGTTCTTGTAATGTCCCCACCTCCTAAGTTGGTCATAGCATGATTCCTTGATGTGTAAACCTACAACAATTGTGTGTGTGTGTGTGTGTTCTAATTGCCAACTAGTTCTCACCTAATCCTTAGGGAGAGCCCAAAATTAGGTTCCTAGTTCTATGGTGAGGACCTCCAGGGGATCTAGTTGCCTTACGGCCAAAAATAGAATGGTCCTCAACTATTCACCATCTCATTTTGGTTTATCTCCACTAAGGCCTCCAGGATAACCAATGTTGGGTTATCCATTATTATAAATTTTGGAAAGAGATTCCACCTATTCCCAAGCCTTATGGATACCCATCAAGGTGTATCCCTCTGTCACATATGCATACGTATTTTCCCATTACCAATATATATGGTCTCTAGGGGGTAAGTACACCAAGATGCTATGCAAAAAGGGGGGCTATAACTAGCCACTTTATTTTTTCTAAAATCAGGTAAACCTAAACTTGGAAGAGAAATTTGATAGTCATGCACTCAAAATTAGATGTGCAAAGAACAAGAATTATAGTACTATGAACCTATTTTCTAAACTACTAAAGTTTTTAAAACATGGATAAGATTAAGAGGGTCAAATCCTTTGCACAGAAAAAATTGTTCCTAGTTTTTTCAGGAAAACATAACATAGTGTTTGGCGTGCACATCAAAAAAGATATAGTTAGATTTAGTATTTTGAAAAAATATTTGGTAGAAAGATAGTTAAGAGTGAGAGCTAGAATTTGTATATATTTTTAATGATTTTTCGAAGTGGGCACATTCTAAAAATCAGGAGCCTATTTGTGCGCGAGACATAACTTGCATCTAAATAATCGAAAGTACAATATTTTTAAAAAGTGTATAGAATCAAGTGCACAACAAGAATATGTAATTTATTTTAAATTTGGTCAAGTAGATCAAAATTTATTAAGAAAATGGTACACGTATGTCTCTGAGAACTATAAAGCACTAGAAAAAGAAAATTAAACTTAATATGCTAATGTTGTCAAAAAATATAAAAAATTATATGGTTAGAAATCTCAGAAGACGTGTGAAATTATGGTGGTAATTTTACAAATAAACAATTTATAATGTGTAAACTCGATGGTGATAAAGTTGAGAAACCAATGTGGAAGAACAAAAGACATGAAAAAGGAAGGAAATGGAGGGAAATGAAGCTCCCAAGCCTCAGTGTCGTTATCCAAGCCTATTACCTAAGCATAACACAATCGGGCTTTTAAGCATAAAAAAATATGTAAGTAAACTTAATATGCACTACACATATGTATATAGTTACATATATATAATATGTGTGTGTGTGTGTGTGTGTGCACGCACGCTCATTAAACTATTCTAAGACCCTTTAGGACCACTTATGAGACCTATAACCCCTTAAGACATCCTATGATACCTTACGAAGACATCCATGGACCTATCCGGTAATGTAAACTACTGTGGCCCTATCCTCTATAGTTGGGGGGTGGGGCAGAGATGGAAGACAAGGATGCAATCTTTAGAATTTGAAATCTACAATCTTTCACCCGGGCTACCCATTGTGAAGTTTTTGGCTTTGAATCAAAAGAAACAGTGTTGGGCCCCCTACTATATATAGTCCATTGAGTCCCAACTAACTAATGTTGCAACAAAATTCAACATCTTCAGATATGTTTATAGAGGAGAAAGAAATAGAATAAAGGAGTTACTGTTAAAATTGGATACGACAAAGAGGAAGAGAGATGAATATATTAGGAAATTTTGTGATTTCAGAGAAGTGGTAAAAACAAAAATTAATGTGTGATGAAGATACATGAAAGTGCCAAACTCTTTGGAAGAGGTATAGGAAATATAGCATCATTTGACGATGTTGTCAATAAGTTGGTTGAAATTGAATGTCATAATGGGCTATTAGATTCTGCTATGGATGATTGGAAGTTGATTGTGGAAATTCTAAAGAAGAGGCTCAAAGAAATATAGCTTAAGAATATTTAATTTCTCAATTATATGCTTTTCAATTTTTGGTAGGAGAAGATTGATGATACAATTTTTTTAAGTTTTTCTTTTTGGCCTTTGTCCTTAATGGAAAAGGAGGGGAAAGATAAGAAAATATTCATACTCAGGATTGTTTTGGTTACTGCAGTTAGGGGGAGTTGACAGTAATATCTTAATGAATCATTTTTGTGGTTGTTTGTCATCAATGACAAAGGAGTAGATTTTTGGAAATATATGTTTATCAGTTTAATGTATGGTTGTCATTGATTTCAAACATTGTGGCCCGGAGGTGTTGGAAGTATTGTGGTTTAGATACAGTTGGCAAGTTAAATAGTTCTTTGGGAAGTGTGTCTACACATTTGATATGCTATGGTTGTTGATCTGATAATTGTAGATCTGGTTGTGGGTAACATGCTCTCTCTCTCTCTCTCTCTCTCTCTCTCTCTCTCTCTCTCTCTCTCTCTCTNCACTCTCTCTCTCTCTCTCTCTCTCTCTCTCTCTCTCTCTCTCTCTCTCTCTCTCTCTCTCTCTCTCTCTCTCTCTCTCTCTCTCGGAATGGATCATGCTTCTTGATTTCTAGGTCTAGAGTATACATTTAATGTTTATCTCTTATCTGAATGGGTTTGTGCTATATGAGACATATGTATTTAATGTTTATCTCTTATGTATTTGGGTCCATGTTAAGTATAATTTATGTTTTGGTCAAGATGCTCTTGGCATGGGACTTTATTGTATTTTTTTGTTTCCATGGCCGACTTGTAAATCAATTGTAATATCCGTTT
The DNA here is from genome assembly GCA_018584345.1 of Thuja plicata. Taxonomy (NCBI): domain Eukaryota; kingdom Viridiplantae; phylum Streptophyta; class Pinopsida; order Cupressales; family Cupressaceae; genus Thuja; species Thuja plicata. The sequence goes on from MU223158.1 coordinate 86,778, forward strand.
TGCATGGTTGACCTTGTTGTAAACTCCAATGATCTATGTTGTATAGAAGCATGGTGTGCACTTTAGAAAATATATACAAAAATATAGAAAGTGTAAAGCAAATGGATTATGAGTGAACCAGTGAAGATCTAGAATTAAAAGAGCGGATCTCAGTGATAGTGGCAGAGAAGAAAAGGCAGTAACAATGTGTTTTTGAGGTTGAAAATATTGTGCAGATCAACTGAAATATTAAGAGAATTACTCTTTATCCTCTATGGATATGTCAGTGTTCCTTGGACAGTGAGTCTTGTGTGCATAAGTTTGTTGTTGTCACTTGCTACTTTGGCAGTGAGCATATGTATGAAAGTCTGGAGCAGTGAGCTCTCATCTATATAGTTGTATAGGTAGTGAGCCTTTCTAGAGAAATGAGGCCCCATCTATATTCATTTTTGTATTGGTAGCGAGCGTCTAGTTTCAAGTTCATAGTAGTGAACTCCTACCATCTTTTGTAATTAGACTATATACATTAGTGAATTATCTTTGTGGGAAAGTGATCACCGTGGTTTTTCCTAGTTTGGGTTTTCCACGTGTAAAATATTGGTATTCATGTGTTGTTGGTTCTATTCATTACTTACTATTTCATGTGGTGAATATTGAATTTAGTTAGGGTGATTTTGGTTTATGTTGATTCACCCCCCTCCCCCTCTCAACATCTGGAGCATTTTCAACAGATGAAACATGAAATAACAAGGTCAAGTAATAGTACTATTCAACAAATTGTTTCTGAATGGAGAGGACCTTCTCATAACCCATTTGTTAGACAACTTTGGAGGCAAATCCTCCCCACTTGGGATGGAGCTTGTGGAGAGAAAGGAACAACATAATCTTAAGGGATGTGGAAAATTCAGTAGAGGAAGTCTTTAGAACCCTTTGTAAACTACTTAAGGATAATTTATCAGTTAGTACCTGGAGGTTCTCATCCTATCCCCAAACCTCTTTTGATGAAAAGATAGAGAGAAATTGGGAACTACCTAATGCTTATGCCAGGTTTGACGATTCCAAATGATTGGCAAGTAGGAACACTAGGTCAAAACAACCAACCCCAGGTTGGTACAAGATCAACTTTGACAAAGCTACAAGAAGGGAAAAGGATATTGTAGGTAGTGTAATTAGATCTACCAATGGGGATATGATTTTTCCTTCACTAGTAACTTGAATTGTTATACTAATAACCAAGTAGAGAAGATGACCCTATTGTGGGGAACTAAGTTTTCTCTTTCACTTGGTGTTAAGGCTCTAGCCACATAAGGGGACTCAAACATGATAGTTGAAGGTTTTAAAGGCGTAGAAAAAACCAATTGGTCCTTAGAAAGAATTATAGGAGATATTAGGAAACTCCTACTGGGGCTGGATTTGTTTGTTATTGACCATTCCTACAAGGAGGGTAATATGATTGCTGATGAAATGACAACTCTTGGTATTTAAATTGAAGGTATCAAATGTTGGGGAAATATTGATTTTATTCCACCGCATGTGAGAACTCTCCTGGAGGGAAAGAGTAAAGAAAATCATAATAAGAATGGGGATTAAACACTTATGTATATGGTTTACCCTATTCTATATATTTTTGTTCTTGAACATGTGCAACATTGACAACACTTCAAAAAATAGAGGCGTTTGTACATAGGAATTTGAAGTGAATGGCAAGGAAAAAAGGGATTGAGAGGTGGTACACTACTATGGAGGGGTCTTCACATGGAAAGTTGAGGTGACACGTTGGAGATGGTAGTTTCCATGATGTGAATGCTTTGGAGGGTGTCCTAATGATGGGATGATATCATGATGGGATGAAAATGAAAAAATAAGAGTTTTTTTAAATAGAGAAAATTAGCAAAAGATATGGAAATATAGCCCATCTTTATTACTTGTAAAGGAAGGAGGTGTTTGCGTGAGTGAACTTTTATTACAAGGACAAGGAGTAATAAGGATAGAGTTGGCACACATAATAATAATTTCAACCTTTTTATCTGGTTATTTATGTCAGCTTCCTTTTTACAATGAATTGTGGTGATTGAAAAATATGTGTTGTGTTATTTGTAATTGTTGTTGAGATTGATAGAAATGGTGAGGCAAGGGTTCAAATCGAGCCTAACAATAATGCAATCATTTGGCATTCCACTATGAACAAGGAGCATTGTAATTCATAAAAAGAATCAATGGCTATGATGAGGGCCTCTCCATGTAGTTCGGAACCTCATGGTTGGACATAAAGGTAATGGTTGGCGCATTCTCATTTGAAGTGAATGAAGAGGTTATTTTGCAAGTGATAAGGTTGTCGACCATAGGTTGGAAATGGAAGAAGACTAGTCGCATTTCTAATAAGGATATCCTCAATCCGTTCTTTAGAGGGAATGAGGGTTATGTCAAGTTACATGATGGTTTCAAAAGAGAGCAATTGTCATCCCTGTGGAACCAAGTATGGCTTATGATAATGAAATTCACCACCCTAGAGGGAAGGTTTAGAAAGTGTTATTTTTAGCCATATGCCCTTGATTAACCATTTTAGGAATTGTAGTCTTATTTCTTTTCCTTTTTTCCTCCTCAATTACTTGGAATGTTCTATGAAAGAAGTGGTTGAGAATGCTAAAAGTCAAGGGAAAAAAACCCATCCCACTCCACCGAGGTCTTATTTAATTCCTCTACCATTTCCACCTTGCTTTGTGCCCCCCAAACAAATTATTGTGCAAGAAGCCCCAAAATCTACTACTCCTCCCTTGACAAATATTATTGATACCTTTGGCTCTATCAAGAAAAAGTGCATTCAATATAAGAGTTCTGCCAATATTACCTCTCGATCTGGGACGCTTGGAACCCTCACAACCCCAGTGACTAAAAATGAGTCTGGAAACCTTAAATGCAAAGCCTTGCTTCCTACCAGAAGTAAGAAAAAGGGGAAAAATTCTATCATCTTTGCTAAAAAGGCCAAATCGACCATCTAAGAGATTTTTAGCGAGGAGGAGGAAGCAAGGGAAGAAAATGGTAAAAATGAAAGTAACCCTAGAAGGTTGCAAGGTGGTTCCAAAATAGTGTGTCCCACTTTTTTGAACATCCTGGTTTTTGCTGAAATTGCACATTTTTAAGAAAATATGATGATTTAAGCCTTGAGAGCTCCCATTTGAAGGAGTAAATTGAAAATGGTTAGATAAAAGGCTCTTGGATCAAAATATCTTTGGTATAATCTCTCTACTCCTCACTCACACCTATAATCGAGTCTCCTTTGCACCCATCAAAATGCTGACAAAAAATCAATTTGACATTAATTTTTTGTGAAATCAAATAAATTCATTTGACAAACCCAAATACAGGATGATAGTACTCAAAAAACTATTTCCGATGATTATGATTTTTGTATATATTGATTTTATTATCACTTTTACTTTTTAAGTTTTACTAAACATAGGTTGTCTGACCATTTAGCAACTTGTCTGCTCGATGCTTCTAGAAAAATAGTAAAATAGGGAAAAAAAATTGTGAAAAATATCTAGGAAATAGATATTTGTGTTACCTTTCTATCAAAAAAATAAAAAATGAATTTCGATATATAGAGATAGAGTTAGAGCAATCCAAGTGAACTTATGTCCAAATTGTAGTTAATGTCACTTCATAGCTCAATAAACTATAAAATATTCAACCAAATTGAATAAAACCAATTGGATTCCCTAGATATTGGTGTTACAAACCTAACTTCAAAACAATTACATTATTATAAATTTTATAAAAAAAAGTTATGTTGATCAAAGTGAGTGTCACTCCTGAAAAATGTTGACTTTTTAGAGAAATAATTTTTGAGGGAGAAGGAAAAATGGATACAAATAATTTCCAATTTTTTTTTAAAAAGATATTTATAAACTAGACACAAAATTCTAAATGTCACTAGTTTACATCATCTTCAAATTCTTAATGGTTTTACGACAATAGGTGTCCGTAAGCAAAGTTTTTTCCCAGAATGTTTGTTTCAATGTCAAAGTTGGCCAAAAAGTGGGACACAGTATTGTGGGATCACCCCGCATTGACTGGATGCCCAACTCATTGAGAAAGGAAAATTGAAGAATCTGGTAGACTATGATATTGAGGAAGAGGAGCAAGGGTAGGGTAGTGAGCATAATAAAGAGGAAAGAAAAAGTGAGGAAGTCGACAAGGTGGGGGAGAAAGAGGAGGAGGGGGAAATCTCTAAGAGTGAAGACACCTCCACCCATATTTTGGAGAGTATAAGAGTGGGACCAATTAATCTCACAAATGATATGATGCCATAAGAAGAGGAGATGAAAGAATCCAAGACATAAGGAACCTATTAAACCTAGTAGAAGGGGACTTGTTCTGAATGCAATATGACTGCTAATGAGCTAGAAAAGGTCAAATCCAAGGTCATTGAACTTGAAAGAAAACTTGGGAGTTTTTATTGGTTCAACTTGAGGGTAATGCACATCTCTGCCACCTCCATGTGCCTATTGCAGAAAAAGATCTTGGGAATTGGTGAGAAAGAGGAGGATGGGGGAAATCTCTAAGAGTGAAGAAAACTCCACCCATATTTTGGAGAGTATAAGAGTGGGGCCATTAATCTCAAAAATGATATGATGCCAGAAGAAGAGGAGATGAAAAAATCCAAGACAGAAGGAACCTATTAAACCTAGTAGAAGGGGACTTGTTCTGAATGCAATATGACTGCTAATGAGCTAGAAAAGGTAAAATCTAGGGTCATTGAACTTGAAAGAAAACTTGGGATTTTTTCTTGGTTCAACTTGAGGGTAATGCACAGTTCTGCCACCTCCATGTGCCTATTGAAGAAAAAGATCTTGGGAATTGGTGAGAAAGAGGAAGGAAATTAAAAGGAACGTTTTATGTTCCTCACTGAAGATTGGTCCAAAGTCCTCCACCAAGTTGGTTGCAAAGTCAAGGATGTTTGCTAGGGATAAATTCCCTTCAGTTTTTTTTGTTGATGCTTTTATGGCCCTATGTTAAGACTTTTAATAGTTTAGATATTGTTTATGGTTTAGATACTTTTAATAGTTTTAGATGTTGTTAATTCTATTTATGGCCCTATGTTAAGACTTTAATTAATTTAGATAGCTCGTTGGACAAGGGTTCGAGAGGTAATACTCTCTTTTTCAGTGATGTTGTTGATGGTTAGTTTTGATGTTAGTAGGTTGTTAACATGTTGCTACTATTAATGTTGTAAAGTTTATGCCATTTGGATGGTTGTTTATAGAGACAACACCCTTGCTTTGTTTCTTATTAATATCAAGACATGTAATTATATATTTGGAACTTTTTAGATATTTTATTCTTATTCTTAAGATTTTAATTATTATTATATTATAATTTATAATAATTATAATATATAAATAATAGTTCATATGTTTAAAACTTTTTAAAATTATAAGTATCTATTTTAATAATTTTTATATTATGATATAATATAATATAATGGTGAGGCGCAAGGAGGATGTGAATGGCAAAAACCCTAAGGTAGGCACAGGCAAAAAGATTTAGAGTGATGGAGAAGGAAGAAATCAAGGTGATTGCCAGGAATTGCAAATACATGTCACTAATGAAGTGTCTCCACAGATATAGAAATAATGCAAGGTGTGGTGATCATATCTCATTTTATATGTATAAAACCTTGTTGATCCTCTATAAAAAATGGATCTAGGAATATCGGAGGATAGAAGTAATCTTAAAATTCCTGTTGAAAGGGTTCTTTATGGAAATATTTGCAAATGAAGAAGAGAATTAAAGAATTTTGGAAGGTGTTTGTAGAATGGACAATTCATCATTATATATTCAGTTATGACACCCAAATTTTGATCAAACACGTTTACCACCTTACAAAAAATTGCTGTGGATACGCATGTATGACCTACCAATGGAATATTGGGCTAGCGAATGTATAGAAAAGATAGGAGGAATCATAAGCACTTTCTTAGAAGTTGACATGAATATTTTGGAAGGATATTTTGGGAAGTATAGATGGATTCAAATTTCTTTCGTTAGGCGAATTCTAGACTATATTATGCAGATTGATTGTAAATGGAAAGACATGGTTACATAAACTAGAAGTGGAAGAAGATAAGAAATATTATTTCATGTGCAGATCTTTCTTCCATTGGAAAAAGGATTTTAGATCTTCTAAATAGAATACCAATACCAACAAAGCACCTAAGGGTCTGTTTGTTTCCTGGAATTAGACTGGAATTGGCATTATCTAATTTCAGAAAATTTTAATTCTATGTTTGTGTCCATCTAAAAAATTAGAATTGGAATTTCGAAATTCTAATTTTGCCCCCAAAATGGGAATATCATCTTCCACCTAAATAGGTGGAATTGGAATTTCACAAAAAAGTGGAATGGGAATTCCAGTTTTTAGAAAACCAAATTTAATATTTTGTGGGATCTGTAACTATAAAGATGTATATTATATTGCTATAAGGATGTATATATATACATGTGTGTATATATACACATGTGCATGTATATACAAACCAAATTTAATATTTTGTAGAATCCATGACTATAAAGATGTATATTATATTGCTATAAGGATGTATATATACATACATGTGTATATACACATGTGTGTATATACATGCACATGTGTATATATATATACATGTATATACACACATGTGTGTATATACATGCACATGTGTATATACACACATGTATATAGACACGTGTATATATATTCTATGTATGTGTGTGTATATATACACATATGTGTATATATGTATACACACTTGTATGTGTATTTACACATGTGTGTATATACACACATGTGTGTATATACACACATGTGTGTATATAAACACACGTGTGTATGTGTGTGTATACACACACATGTGTATGTGTGTATATGTGTATACATG
>MU223158.1:93729-106861 GCA_018584345.1 Thuja plicata
CACGTGTGTATGTGTGTGTATACACACACATGTGTATGTGTGTATATGTGTATACATGTGTATGTACACACATGTATACACATATACACATGTGTGTGTATATACACACATGTATATATACATACATATATCTATGTATATACACATGTGTGCATTTGTGTATATATACACACCATATTCAAAGAAATTAAAAAATGAAGAATTAAAATTCCTTATGCATCTTCTCAGTCATCTTCCGGGTGAACCAAACGGGTCAATCCATATTCCAGATTTCATTTTGAGGATAAGAATCTTCTTGAATTGCTGCATCTTCCAGAATTGACCGTATCTAGGATATGGTATTCCAGTACCCAAACGGGCCCTAAAAGAAATAGAACAAAGTTAGTGTGGAAAATGAAAGGCCCTAGAGATCCTCATTTGGGGACTGATAAGACATTTCTTAACATATTTGAGTCACAGAAGGATGCCAATGATGTAAACAATGTAGGTAGTGAATAGAATGAGGGGAAGTTTGAGGAGAAGAAGTAACTATAAATTTGAAATGAACTGATAGAATCAAAAGAAAGGAATATGGAAGAACCAGAACCATTAGAGGAATCAGAAGGTGAATCCAAAGAAGATGAACTAGACATTATTGCATTTATCAATCGACATAAAAATAATTAGGTTTATCCAAATCAAACCGAAAGAAAAAAGGAAAAGGAAGAAAATCATCAAACTAACTAAGGGAGGAAGAGGCACAAGAGAAGAATTTTACTAGCACCAAAAAATTTTTTGTCAACAACCAAGGGAGGAGTGTCCTTACTTGGGAAGTAATAAAGTGGATAACATGCAATGTTGAGAGTCTAGAGGCCCCTGACAAGTGGGGCTTATTCAAGCACCAATTACACTTGTTGGATGTAGATATGATCTTCATACAAGAAACAAAATTAATAGTGGAGGATGGTAGGAAGTTTTTGACATATTGTAAATAGTGGAATGTATCCTTTCACCAATCCAATGGTATGGTAGGAGGATTAGAAATTTTGTGCAAGGAAAAAGAATTGTTAGTAGAGACCTTAGAAGACAATGAAAAGTAGATTGTGGTTAGGGCATTTAGTATTTCTTTGAATGAGAGATTTTTTGATTTGTGTGTGTATGGGCCCACTAGGATGGTTTACAAATCAAATAAATGGAAGGAAGTCCTAAGTTTTATAAATGGTCATAGGACCATGAAATTTATCATTTGTGGAGATTTTATTGTGATTTTGGACATATTAGAAAAGAAAGGTGGGAATATTAAAACCAATAAAATTTTAGGGTTTTTGTTAGTAGCTCTGGATTAATAGATTGCCCTATGCCAAATGGAATATTCACATGAACAAACTAAAGAAGGGATTTTCTCAATATAGCGAAAAGATTAGATCGATTTCTCATATCCCCAAAATGGTTAAATAACTCATTGATGGTGAATGCAAAAATTCTCCCTAATGCGGTGCTTGATCATTTCTAGGTGGAACTCACTTTAAAAGATTCATAGGTTAGATTTAGAACAAGTTTTAAATTTGAGAGCATTTGGTGGTGTGATGCTATCTTCATGAAATATATTTAAGCATGGTAGAAGGAATATAAATGTCAAGTTTCGTGGAGTTTTAGACTAGAAAAAAAATATACTACATAAAGTAAAAACTAAAGGAATGGACAAGTTGGTGTTCAAAAATATATTTGAAGGAAAGAATAGAATACAAAAAGAATTGGAGCTTCTTAGTGAAAATGTCATCAAATATGGAATATTTAAGGATGGTTTTGAAAGCAAAAAATCACTGACAGCAAAATTGAAGGAGGTGTACTAGCACACGAGGAGGAATATTGGAAAGATAAATCAAGGGAAGTCTGGCTCAAGGAAGGATACTCCAATACAATATTCCACTATTCTTCGATGTGTGCAAGGAGATCTAGTAATAAAATTGAAGAAATCATCAGAGGTGTTAGTGACATGTTATCTGGGTCCACAAAGATAGGTAATGGGGTGATTGCATACTTCAAAGATATCTTAGGTAATGGGAGTGTGACTAGGGACCAGAATGTGAATCTTAAGTACATACCAAATATAACATCTAAATAAGACAAGCAAATGCTATACAAACTAGTTACAAAAGAAGAATTAAAAATTGCATTATTTTAGCTTCATCTTGATCAAGCGCCAAGGTCTGATGGGTTCCCAACAAAATTCTTTCAAACATTATGGCATTTCATGGGATGGGAGATTTGGAAGTTTGTGGAGGACTTCAAACTGCATAAAAGGTATGTAAAAGACATAAATAATATTTTCATAGCCTTAATTCCTAATAATTTGCCTTGCACCTCTTTCAATGATTTCAGACCCATCTCCCTGTGCAATGTATTATACAAGTCATATCCAACATTTTTACAAATAGACTTAAGAAGATTCTTAAGAACAACATATTTAGAAGAACAACATATCAGAAGAACAATATGGCAAGGATATATTAGATTATATAATACTAACCAATTAATTTCTATACACACTAAGAAGTGAAAATTTAAATGGGATGGTTATTAAGCTAGATGTGAGAAAAGCCTATGACAAAGTGGTGTGGGATTTTTTACTTTTGGTCTTCGGAAGTTTTGGATTTTCTAGGAACTTGATAGATCTAATCTGATAATACATTTCAATGGTTAGATTCTCAATATCATTAAATAGTGCTTTATTTGGTTTATTTGAAGCCACAAATGGATTACATTAGGTGGACCCATGGTCACCTTTTCTCTTTTTTATAATGGTAGAATCTTTAGGAAGTGTGATTAAGGCAAGTAGGGATAGATGTAATTGGAAAGGAATCAAATTAGTTGAAGACTATGAGGTCATTACTCACGCATAGTTCACAAATAATACAACCTTGATTGGAGAGGGGAATCTAAGGGAAACAACATATATAAAAGAAATGTTTAATACATATATTGCTCAGCCTAAAAATTAATGGAAAAGGACAAGTCAACATTATCTTCTTCAATACAAAAAAGTGTTCAGTTTCTCTATTACTTCTCTACCATTTAAGCATTCAGAGTCTCAACTTTTGAGGGTATATGTCAATCCAAGCACTGGGAGGATCTGTTTTAGAGATGCAGGGTTAAAGCTATATCATGGAAAAATAATTGGCTGACATTAGTGGGAAGATTGACAATGATAAGGGTAGTACTCTTGGTAATTCCCATATTTGTTATGTCGTGCTTACCAATAACACACAAGGCTATGAAAAATTTGGAAATTACACTCATGAAATTTCTTTGGGAAAGATTGAAAGAGGAGAAAAGGATACCACTAATAGGTTGGGATGCAGTGTGTAAACCAAGAGCAGAGGGTGGTGTTGGGTTGAGGTGAATGAGGAAACAAATTTTAGCGCTTGGTGCCAAACTAATATGGAGAACGTATAGGAACCTAGAAAGGCCATGGTGCAAAATATTCCAGAGGAAATACCTCGATGACTATAATCCAAATAGGATATTAACAATAGAAAATGCAAAGAATGGATCGGTTACGTGAAACTCATGTGGGAATCAAGAGATGTAGTTGCAAACCACTTAACATGGAAAATAAATAATGGGAGAACTGGAGACATCTAGATTGACTCATGGAAGGGTTGTTGTAGATTAATTGATGTAGTGGATATTGGGAATGTTATTGGAGAAATCACAAAGAATTTCGGATTAAAGGTGGTTGATTATATACCCATGGATGAAATTTCTCCTAATGGTGGGTCACAATGGGTTGATGTATCCAAAGTTAATTTATCGACAGACACCCAAGAGGTGCTAGAGACTGAGCTGAAAAATAGAAGAGTAGTTTTGTGCGACAGGATGATGAAATCATCTGGTGTGGTGGAAATTCGGGTGAATATTTAGTCAAACTAGGATATTTAATTCAAGAACAATATGAATAAAAGGCCTTGCCTATACATCTTTGTCGGGGCATGGTAGTTCTCTCGAAGGAAAGAGCATTTCTATGGGTGGTGTTGCATAAACGATGTGTGATAGTAGAGAGATTGCATACAATTGGCATTGTTGGTCCATCAAGGCACGCGTTATGAAAAAAAAGAGTAGGAAATAGTGGATCACCTTTTTAAAATTGTGAATGGGCATCTAATTGTTGGGACTAGGTAACATCTATTCTATCTTGGTACAAACCGAGACAAGAGTGTGTGGAAGGATTTCTACATAGTTGGCCAATGCCATAAAAAAACTAATTATGGGGGGATATATGGATCATCATGTTAGACCTTAAGGAGCACACACACAACTAGGGNGGGGGGGGGTTGAATCATTTGCGTCATAATATCAACAAACTTTAACCAACTTATAAACTTTAATCTCATATCTAAATGATAAACATGAAAGCAAGATCAATATATAGTAACCAATACATAACACCAATATTTTTGGTGTGGAAACCCTATTAGGGGAAAAAAAACGGTGGGGATGGAACCCACAAGATGAATGCACTCAGTAAAAAGTACTATACCCTGTTAGGAGTATTACAAAAGGGGAATGCACATGCATTCAGACACACTGCATAGAGCTCACTACTCAAATACAACAAGGATCTCAACCCAAAGGAAAGCTCACTACCTTACAACAATATCTAATCTCAAATCATAGAGGACATATTGTCCAAGCTCACGAACTGACAAAAAAAATCTCTGATATGCCAAAATAGTTCTAACAAAGTAAAATAAATCTCTACCTCAATTGAAGATTCAACTCATACCTCTTCTCTTCAGCATCATACACTATCTCCACACTCTCTCATACATTCACAATTACAAAATGATTATATATATTTACACATTACATCAATTTATCTCAACTAGGTCGACTAGGGACCTAATTATAAAACATTAATACATTACACCTCAATACTCAATGTGATCCATTGAATGTTAGATAAGACATAGAAATGATCCATAACAACATCTCGAACATTCTCCAGATCCCTAGATCATGCCACAAACCTTCACAACATGATACATCACCAAGTCAACCAATAAATCATAAGAAAACCAACACACCACATGAAATTTACCAAAATTGATCACATAAACCAATGCGATCTAGCAACACAAATAGGACATGATCAAGAAGTAAAACAAGCAACGTAAAATACCAAGACATCAACAGGAACATATTTGCCATTAAATCCATTCACTTCTCTGTATGGTTCATCAAGAACACTAATCAACAACCACTATCATAAAAGAAAATTAGCTTGCTAACATCCAAATTATGAACTAATCAAGATGAGGACACACGTCCATGTCCTGAACTCACCACCAAGTTAGCAATCAATAATATTGCATTTAACTGATCCACACCGATCCAATACTGAAACATTTCCACGGACTAAACAACCAAAATAAAACTCTCTGATAAATCTATCATAACTCTCTCAAATCAGCATTTGAACCTCTGCCACTTGAACAATATCAAGTACAAACATACCATAAGATAATTGTATGATCACAACATCAAATCTTCAATACAATAGCCGCACCACAGAAATCAGCTCATTGAACATACCAAGAACACTATCTCCAACACTAGGAGTATGATGAAATCAATGAAAATATTAATTCTGACATATATATGCACAATCTGAAAGAAATCTCAAAAATATCCAACAATATCCCCCTTTGGCATTGATGGCAACATATGATTTGAAAAATTCAATCAATGCACAAAGAAATAATATCAAACACAATATCCACAATATGACATCTATGTTTTGCAATCTCTTTATTTTAGTCTCATACTAAATATATCTTCCCAAATCTTACTTGTTTTTCACATGAATATACTATTGGAAATGAGTTGAGTAACTAAGAGTGGAGGGGTGAATCAGTTACCACAAAAACAAATCCAATTCCCTTAGATGTCTTAAAAAAATTAATCATTGTTGCTTGGTTAACACAGATATTCTATTGTCACTCGGTTATCATAGAAAACCTTAAGATATTAACTGTGATTATCTTTAGTAATTAATTGTAGAAACATAAACCATAAAGAAAATGAAATGTACATAGAAAACACCAAGATTTAATGTGGAAACCCAATATGGAAAAAATCACCAATTGTAACTAGTCATTGTTTTTCACTCTTCTGAAGTGAGCCCTGTTAGGAGCCAACCCTGTTAAAGGTTACAAAAACACACTGTTAGGTGTGACCTTGTTAGAGGATTTTATCACCCTATAAGGACTGGCCTTGCGAGAGGTCTTTAAACACTTCAATGTAGAAATGTCACCTTGTGAGAGGTTTTACAAAAGACTGTTAAGTTTACTCTGTTAAGAGATTTTGATCACTGCTACAATTGTTAGAAAGTAACAATGGATTGACTTGTTTTGATAAGAAACAATCTTTGTTGATTCATATCTTTGTTCTAGATTAAATACTTGATCCTCACTAATTGGATATTCTATTGCATTCCTCTGTGTTTTGTCCTCAATCAGTATCCCATCTGATTTCTCCTTCACTCTTCATATCACTTATACACACTTCCACACACTCTTCAATGCAAAATTGACCTTATATTTATATGATAAGCCTTTTCAAGTTGGCCTTAATATCCTTTCAAATAAATAATAAAACTCATGTCTGTCGGCTACATATAACCAATTATCCATAAAATATAAACTACTGTTAGTCAGATGATAGTAACTGTTTTACTCGGTCAACATTGAAATCCTTTAACACCCGACCAACACTGTAACGCTTGAGTGAACTTGGTTAGAACTAAAAACACTTTGTGGTCCTCTTTAATGCCTGAGAGTACTTGGCATGAACTTACTATGCTTGGATAGGATAAGACATTTAAGTAAACATCACTATACTTGTGTAAACATCAATGACAATACACAATTTAATAATTGTCATCAACAATCTCCCTCTTTGGCATTGATGGCAATACATGTCATAATAAAAAGAATTATAGGGAAATAGACATAAAAATGAAATTTTTATTAATTTCCTTAGCTTCATTCTGATTCTCATCCAAAAACTCTCTCTTACATTAATCTATGTTTCTGATAAAGTTCTCCCTCTATCATCAATCTCTCCATTAGTAATCTTTATGACATATAGTGATCTCTCCCTCTTTCACTGATCATTATGACATATAGTAATCTCTCCCTCTTTGATAACCAATGCCAAAGACACCAACTGACATATCCAATGAAGTTGCAGTGTACCTATCTGTACTGATTCATATGCAATAAGCTCTAAATATCTGCATCAACATGTTAAGTCTATTTTGTATCTCGGTTAATGCATCACTAAATTGTGTTTTAGTGAGCCTCAGTTAGGGGAATTACCCCTAGCTTTCCTATAAGATACAAAAATTCATCCTTAGGTAATGGTTTTGTGAATATGTCTACAATTTGTTCTTTAGTATTCACATATTTCAATATTACTTCCTTGTCTTGAACCAATTCTCTCAAGAAATGATACTTTATTGCAATATGTTTAGTCTTAGTATGCATCACAAGGTTCTTTGAGATATTAATAGCAATGGTGTTGTCAAAATAGATAATTATTGGTTATGTGGTTTCCACCTTCATACCTGACAACATTTTTTTGAACCATATGATGTTTAAAAAATTCATTGTTGCAGCAACATACTCTGCTTCTGCTGTAGATTGAGAAATGCAATTATGTTTCTTTCTTGTCCAGGAGACTAACCTTTTGCAAAGAAATAATTCTCCACCACTTGTGCTCTTTCTGTCATCAACACTTTCGTCCCAATCAACATCAGTAAAATTTTTCAATTCAAAGTTTCCTCCTTTCTTATACCATAATCCATAATCTTTAGTACCCTTAAGATATCTCAGAATCCTTTTGATATCCATCAAATGATTCTCTCTTGGATTAGCTAAAAATATTGCAACAATACCAACTGCTAATGCAATATGAGGTCTGGTGTGAACAACATATTGAAGTTTACCAATCATGGATTTGTAGGTAGTTTGGTTTACTTCTTTTGAATCATCATCCTTAGACAACTTATGTCCAGTAGGCATAGGTGTTCCAACTGGTCTGGAGTCTTCCATCCCAAATTTCTTTAGTATCTATTTGATGTATTTAGACTGGATAATGTAGATACCATCCTTCATCTGATAAACTTGTAATCCAACAAAGAATATGATTTCACCAAACATAGACATCTCAAATTCCTTTCTCATGTATTTTGAGAATGATCTGCATAAGTCATCATATCCAGTAAATAATATATCATCAACAAATATTTCTGTTAATAGTATCTTGTTATGAGGACCTTCTTTGATATAAAAGCTACTATTGTCATTAGTTCTCTGAAATCCAATGATGATCAAGTAACCATGTAGTCTTTCATACTAGGCTCTAGGAGCTTTCTTTAGTCCATACAATGCTTTGTGTAATTTGCAAACCATATTCCTTTTTTAGGATCTACAAAACCTTCAAGTTGCTCAATGTAGACTTCCTCTTCAAGAATTCCATTTAGGAATGCAGATTTTACATCCATTTGATATACCTTGTATCCTTTTTGTGCAACATATGCCAGAAGAGTTCTAACTACTTCAAGTCTTTCAATAGGAGAAAATTTTTCTCCATAATCAATACCCTCTTCTTGAGCATATCCTTTACATACTAATCTTGCCTTGTTTCTAGAAACTTCTCCTTTCTCATTCATCTTGTTTCTGAAAACCCACTTAGTACCAATCACATTCGTATCTTTTGGTCTAGGTACAAGATTCCAAGTTTTGTTCTTTTCTACCTACTCAATTTCTTCATTCATTACTTCGATCCATCTTTCATCATTCAATGCATCTTTAATAGTTCTAGGTTCAATTTCACTAAGAAAACATGTACCTTTAATTTTGTTCCTTGTCATTACACCTTCTGTCTGATCTCCAATTATTTGTTCAAGTGCATGATGCCTTTTGACATATTTTGCAAGTATAGGATCCTTCCTTTTTGATTCTGGGATTGTTCCACTGGGTTCACCATGCTCAAAAGTTTTTTTTTGTTCTTCTGTCCGATACTCAGGTTCCACTGTCTGAGACTCGGTCACCTCTGTCTGAGACTCAGGTGCCTCTATCTGTGACTCAGTTCCCTTTGTCTATGACTTGGTCTCTTCAATCTATGACTCGATTGTTGATCTCTAAGTTTTGTTGATCATTATTTTCCCACACTTAGTCATTTATCTAGGAAGGTTAGTCGGTCATCAATGCAACCGAGCTATCCAGTATAGGTTGAGCAATAGTTATTGTCGAGAAGATAGTAGTTTCCGAGTTACACAGAAGCTGAGTGAAATTGATTAGTCTTTGTCGAGCACCAGAGTATTCATGTGCCAAGCAAGACAATTTTTTCATACATGTCAGGAATGGCACAAACTTGAAGGTAAACTATTTTGAGCTGACTTATTTGGGTATTTAATGTTTTCAATGGAGTTAATTACGCATTAAATCATTTGATCCGATATGTGGCATAGAACCAATCAGAAAATTGGAATGCCCAAGTGGCATAAGTATTTGATCCTGATCATTGATCTAGATCTCAATACCAGATCTGTAAGGTATATAAGAGATTGCTTCTTACCCTAATTTTGAATATAGAGAGAGTGTGTGTGTGCATACAAGAGATATATGCGAAGGGTTATTTTGAGTTAAGAAGCATAGATCTAGCAGAGGAATAGAGCAGTGAGCAGCAGAGTAAAGTTATATCAGATTATTAGATCAAAGAAGGTATTGAAAATAGGAGATCCATTATCAGTATCTAAGTGCATATCAAAGGATCAGACCTTGAGACATTCTAACAAGTGTATCAGGTTAAATCTCTTAACAGAGTGGTTCTAGTAGACCTTTCTAAATCTCTTATCCGAGTGCTTACTTTGTTGTACGTTTAAATCCTTTTGCAAGGTAGATTGTGATGATCTGTAGCTCTTAACCGAGCAAACCTTTTATTAGGTAGATTACAAGTTGTGATCAAATTTTGTAGCCCTAATAGGCACACTTTATTGCTGCAGTAGTGAAGATTTTTGTGGGTCTCATCCCCACCCCAGTTTTACCTTATTGGGTTTCTGGATTACCAAATTTTGTGTCTTGAGTTATTTTATGTTATGGATGCTACTAGTTGATAAATCAATTACATTTATGGTATGGTTGTGGATCAATTTGTTTTAAGTGTTAAAAGTTATATGATTTGATTCACCCCCCCCCCTTAGTATCTTACTTTCCCATATTGTATTTCCAACAATTGGTATCAGAGCACAGTTCTCCTACAAAAAGGTTTTAATCAGCTTAAGGATAAAGATCTTGAGATGGAAGTTTAAAAATTGGGTAAATTCATTGAGAATCAAAAGATTGATATTCAGCTAGCATTACATCAGCTCAAGACAACAAGACAAAAATTGAACAAGTCCCCGCTAACAAGGAAAATTTGGCCTAACAAATGAATGACACTCATTATCAGGAAGAAGACACTGCAAATCTATTTTAGAATGGAAATTCTACTGATAGCGATGTAGCAATTTCGGATATACTAGAAAGGAACAATACATTGTGTGAAGAATTCGGAAACCTTAAAGAGAGCAAGAAATGCAAACAGTAAGATTGTGAATTAGTAGAACAGAAGAAGAAAGATGAAGATGACAAAGCTATGGCTGAAGAAGACAAAATAATGATGAATATCAGACTTGATGAAAGGACATATGATGTACAAATGATGACGAACAATCAGGTTGACATGGCTAATCAACTGCTACTTGTGAATCAGGAAATCAACAAGAAAGATATGGAAATTATGAATATGAGATATGAGAACAGTCAATTGAAAGATGAATTGAGATCTGAGAAAGAACTTAATGAGAGATTGAACAAACCAAATGAAGCTTTGAATTATTTTGAAAATCTAATGGAAGCATCAAGAAGATCTAAGGACTCTTCTAGACTAGGTCATACCGAACAACAGTCATCCTTTGAGAAAGGAGAATCATCTAAGACTGGTGAAAGAAGGAATGCAAAGACAAAGAACAACAAGCCTATATGCTACCACTGTGGAAAACTAGGACACATAGCAAACATCTACCAAATCATGAATGGTAAGTCCAATCCTAAACCTAATTTCAATGTTTATTTATTTAACTGTAAGAATTTTGGACATCAGGCACATGAATGTTGGACAAAGGCAAGAAATGCACCTCCCACACCTAGATTCAATGGATATTGTTACAACTATCATAAATTTGGACGTAGAGCACAAGATTGTAGATCGAATGCCAAACAACAATGGACATCAAAGACAAAAGAAAAAACACCTAGGAAAGGCAACACTTATAATTGGGATTACAACACATGGCATAGTTGTCATTACTATGGTGAGTATGGGCATGTTCCAGAAAATTGCATAAAGACACATTTCAGAGGTAGATCTAAGATTTGGATGAATGGAAGCCTAGTTTGTTATAATTGTCTTAAAATTGATCATACTAGGAGAGATTGCAAAACAAGGGTACCTACTCCTATTGTTGAGCAGATTACAACACAGATGAACCAGACATGGATAAGAAAAGAGCAACTGAGCAGCAGTTAAGCTACTACAACCGAGGTCACCCAATCCAATGGATCAGGTGCTCACACCATCACCAACTAAGCAAATGAGGTATGTGAGGAACTGTATTTATATTTCACATCTTTCATCAGTTCCTAACATATAAAAGTGCAAAAGTCCATATCTACATATGTAAAGATGCATCAGAACACATTTTAAGACATGTACCGAGAAAAGTCAATATGCACTGTAGGTGCTGAGCAACAGTCTTATTGTGCACTAAGACCGAGTTCTCTAGTGTATGCCGAGATGGTATGGTTGACTGAGTAATTTTTTTTTACCGAGTATGGGTTGTGACCGAGAGATAGGCAAATTTTGTGAGTCGACCGAGGACAGCTATATGGCACTCACTCAATGGAAAGAACATTTAATGCTAACCTAATTTTGACCGTTGGAATTTATATAAAGGAAGAACTGTTCATTTTCATTTTCCCCATGTGATTGAGGATTTTACAGAGCGATTGAGCATTTGAGAACTTGATTTCAACAAAGATTTTTTTTTTTGAAGATTTCTATAGCGTGCCATCGGCAATCTTGAGTGAATAGTGTGAATTTTGATATCTGTCGAGGTACTCTATTTGTCATCTTTGAAACCCTATTTTCGGATATCATGGACACAATTTCTTCTACTGCAGCTAAGAGTATGGAAGAAAGGAGTTGAGAAAATTTTAATTGGTAAGGAGCAACACCTGTGCACCTCCTAATTTCAAGGCAGTTCTTGAAAGTGCCATCCAAGGTGATCTGATCAGAGCCCTATCATCGATTCCACCCAAGGTACTTATGATTCATGATGTTAGATCATGTTATATGTGCAAAGTTAGCGAAATTGGAGATCATGAGTTAAGAGAATCCTACAACAAATTGTGTGTAGATGGAACCTGTTAGGGATTTTTCTTGTATGAACCACAGTGCTTGAAATGTCTATTTGAACACTATGCTTTCTAATACTGATTCAGAGACAAGAAAAGCCTAATTGCTAAGGACTGGATAAGGTCCTTCTTCATTTTTGAGCTCCACATATACTCAGGAAGGTTTTACCTTTTATGATTACTATTTACACAGTATTTTATAGTGTGGACACTGATTTTCTATGTATCTTTGTTAAATCAACTTATAAATCACCTTGAAAATGACCAAGCATAACCAGATGCAAGATTTAACCATACAGACTATGATTGTAAATATAGCAAATATCAGTGATACAAGGATTTTCATCCTTCTTCCTTTTCTTATAGGAGGGATAACCTAATAATTCACTCTCCAAGGAATCACTAAAGTGGACACTGTCCTGCTGACATAGGTCCTTACTGAGTTCAATTTGTTTGTTCTTAGTAACAAATTATTTTGATTGAATTGGTTTTGATATTGTGAAATAACTTAGACAAAGATAGATTATCAGACTATTTTCTGAACCAGTGCCTATCCTTTGGGCTATAGAGTCAAATAAGCTAAGATCTCATAGAAACAAAATACAGTAAACTGCCTTACAGCTCACATG
>MU223158.1:132288-142786 GCA_018584345.1 Thuja plicata
ACTTCCATCTCAAACCCTAATCAAACTAACTCAACTACAACAACTAAGGGAAAGGAAAAGATGAGTTATGAGGGTCAAAATTCACATGATAATTCAGTTAAGACTTCTACATTGAAGATGGAAACTTAAAAACCTACCAAGGAAGAAAGAGAATAAGCTAAGAAGGATCAATATCAAAAGATGAGTGAATTGATGCACACCTTTGAAAAAAAATGTAAAATCAAATCCAAGGGAGTGGGGGAATATTATGTTTCCCTATTTGATTTACCAACCTCTCCTAGGACACATGGGAAGCCATCAAGTTCTCATCCCCCTCATAAATACAACTCTCATTTTGTAAGAGAAAGTGATAAATCTGCCTTAGAGAAGGAGGATAATGAAGTACTACAATGGCTCTATAAGGAAGAAGTCACTTCAAATCATTCTATTGAAAGGGTACGACACATCAAAATTCAAAATGATCAATATGGGAAAGGGTATAAAATCATGCAAAAAATGGGATATAAGGGAAGAGGACCCTTAGGAGTTCAAAATAGAGGATTATTAGAACCTATTGAACCAGCTTGGAGAGCAAAAGAAGAGAAAGCCGGAATAGGTTTTCAACATAAAGGAGAAAGTTCAAGTCTAATGCATGATTCCCATGAACGTGTGCACATGGTAGGTTTTGAAAGTGAAGATGATTCTAGGGATTATGAGTGGGATTCCTTTTCCAAATAATATTTTCATAACATAGAAGTTGATGTTATTCACACATATGCAGCTATTCCCAATGTTACAAGTCAAGAAAATGAACATCAAGGCTTGAATTCTACACAAGTGTCAAGTGAACCTCAAGAATCCAACATAGGTCAAGCATCTATGACTAGTAAATGGATAGGTGAACCTTGGGTACCTTTGTGGGGGGATGATTCAAATGTTGTATTTAATCCACATGCATCCTTTCCCATGGAAATCAGCGAGGACTCTAATCAAGGAGACTTTTATCCAACTTCCATGGAACATCTTGAGGAAGCCCATGTCATAGACCTAAGTGATAAAATGTATGAACCTTCAAATTAGGTCATCTCCTTAAACCCTTCAAATTACAATTTTCCAAATGAATCCTTATCCTTAATGCACCCCGAACTCATTGATTGGGATTTATCTGAACCAAATGACCTATTATACTTTCCCAATGACCTTGCAATGACCCAATACCTAAATGTGGTTGATCCATCTTCTTCCATCAATGAATACAATCTAGACATAATGATAGAGGAATGGGTCCAACTTCTCAATCCATAAATAAATAAATAAATATAAAAAATGAAAAGGTCTAGTGGTGAAAAACACCATGTGGCAGTGCAAGAACCTAAAAAGGTAAAAATATCAGATGTTTCCAAAGGTGAAAACCCAATTGTGACACCTAAGGAAGAGAGGTTGGATGCCCTACCCAAACATGAAGATGAAATATCACCCATCCTTATTGAACCAACGGAGAAAGTTAACATTGGCACCAAAGAGGATCCTAAGTTTATTCATTTAGCAACATCTTTGAGTCCATCAGAACGAAAGGATTTCATCGAATTCTTTCAAGAAAAGAAAATTAACTTTGCATTGTATTATGCCAACATGCCCAGGTTAGATCCAAGCTTCATAATGCATCATTTAAATGTGAAACCTGGTGTGAAACCTGTAAAGAAAAAATTGAGAAAGATGCACCCTCATGTGGCACTTTTAGTAAAAGAAGAATTGGAAAATCTCCTCAAGGTTGGATTCATAAGAGTAATTTCATATGCAGAATGGATATCCAACATTGTACCAGTCACAAAACATGACAAATCTATTAGAGTTTGCACAGATTTTAGAGATCTCAATCTTGCTTACCCAAAAGATGATTTTCCACTACCTAGCATTGATACTATAGTGGACTTAACAGCAGGTCATTCTATGCTTTCCTTGATGGATGGATTTAGTGGATACAATCAAATCTGAATTGCACCCGAAGACCAAGAGAAGACAGCTATTACATGCCCATGGGGAACCTTTTGTTGGAATGTGATGCCCTTCGGTCTCAAAAATGTTGGAGCAACTTACCAAAGAGAAATGACTACCATCTTCTACGATATGATGCATACCTTTTTAGAAGACTATGTGGATGATATTCTAGCAAAATCACATGAAAGCAAGGATCACTTACCAATATTAGACAAGATTTCCACAAGGCTAGAACAATTCAAAGTGAGACTCAATCCAAAGAAATGTGCTTTTGGGGTACAATACAACAAACTCTTAGGTTATATTGTTTCTGCAAAAGGAATTGAAGTAGATCCTAAGAAAGTACAAGCAATAATGGACATGGAAATTCCTAAGAATATTAGCCAAATGAGGTCTCTTCAAGGAAGACTTCAATCTATAAGGAGGTTCATCTCCCACTTGGTAGAAAAATGACATTCATTCACAAGGTTGCTACATAAAGACACTATTTTTACATGGTATGAAGAGTGTGACAAGGCTTTCACATTGTTAAAAACATACATGGTGAATCCACCCATCTTAATGTCACCTATTAAATAAAAACCTTTATTACTTTACATATTAGCAACGGAGAAATCTTTAGGGGTCCTATTGGCACAAGAAGACAATGAAGGAAAAGAAAGAGTCGTTTACTACTTGAGTATAACATTGATAAAGTATGAATTGAACTATAGCTTCATGGAAAGGGCTTGCCTAGCTCTGGGGTTTGCCTCTCAAAAGCTTAGACATTACATGTTGATGCATAAAGTGAAGTTAATTGCCAAAATTGATCATTTGAAGTATTTACTTAGTAAAACAGCCCTAACAGGAAGAATTGCAAAGTGGGTGATGGTACTTAGTGAGTTTTACATTGAGTGCGTGGATAGGAAAGCAATCAAGGGATGCATCATTGCTGATCAGTTGGCCAAACATCCTTTAGAGTCTACACATCCAATTAAAGTGGAATTTCCTGATTCAGAGATCGTTAATGTGGAAGCAAAGACCTGGACTTTATATTTTGATGGATCCTATACTCAAAGTGGTTCAAGGGCAGGAATTCTTTTGATAACACCTCAAGGTTGCACAATTCCAAAATCTTACAAACTATTGTTTCTTTGCACAAATAATATTGTTGAATATGAAGCTTTGGTCACAGGTCTCAAAATGGATTTGGAATGGAATATCACAGAATTACAAGTTTATGGAGACTCTCAATTAGTCATCAACCAAATCAATGATGAATACAATACCAAAGATGAAAAATTGATGCCATATAAAAGGATGGTGGATGATTGGAAAAAATATTTTTATTTGATTACCTTTGAGCAAATTCCAAGGGACAAAAATAGAGCAGTCGATGCAATGGCTACTTTAGCTTCATTACTCCAAATTCCTGATCAGAATGCGAGGTACGAATTCTTTGTGGAAGAGTTGGCAAAACTGACATTTGACTTACCCGATACCCAAATAATTTCCCTTCTTAATGGAAATGAATCACCTTAGTATGGACCAATTTATACTTATCTTAAAATCCAAACCTTACCTTTGGACCAAACCCGAGCCCAAAAATGACATTTCATAAGACAATTGGCTCGTTATACCATCCTATCAGACACATTGTATCGTAAGGGTCTTGAAGAAAAGCTCCTTAGATGTCTAGAGGAAGAGGAATCAAGGTTAGATTTAAGAGATGTCCATGAGGTGATTTTTGGGTCGCATTCTAGTGGATTAAATTTAGAAAATAAAATCCTTCGCATGGGGTATTTTTGGAAAACCTTAGAAAAAGATGCTTGTTAATTTGTGAAAGTTTGTGCTAAATGCCAATATCATGGTGACATGATTCATGCACCTACACAAGAATTACATCCATTTGTTACACCATTTCCATTTTATCAATGGGGTTTCAATTTAATTGGCATGATTTACCCACCATCTTCTAATGGACATAAGTATATCCTCACAGGGACAAAATATTTCACTAAGTGGGTAGAGGTCGTTCCTTTGACAACTATCACGGGAAAGCAGATTTCCATGTTTATCCTCAATCACATTATTTGTTGATATGGTATTCCTCATGCCATCATTACGGACAATGAAAAACAATTCAAGAACAAAGATGTGGATGAACTTTGTGAAACATTTCATATTATTCACCATTCTTCCTCCATTTACTACCCTCAAGGTAATGGACAAGCTGAAGCTACAAACAAGAACATCCTCAAAATATTGAAAAGATTGGTTGATAAGTCCGGGAGAGATTGGCATATTCAAATAAACCCGACATTGTGGGCCTATAGAACTAGCATCTCAACAGGAGCTACACCATTTTCCTGGGTTTATGGTGCCGAAGTTGTTCTACCCTTAGAAGTTGAAATACCATCCCTAAGAGTGTCATTACATGGATTATTCACAGATGAGGATTATAGGATTGTCCGACTTCAACAATTGGAATTGTTGGAGAAACATCAAACACAAGCATATGATCATTTGAAAGTGTATCAGAATTGAATTTCAAGAAAATACAACAAGCACGTCAAACCAAGAGCCTTTCAAGTGGGAGATTTAGTGTTAAGAGAAAACCCTAAAAATTAGGTAGATAGGGAAAAGAAAGGAAAATGGGAAGCAAATTGGCTTGGTCCTTTTGTAACTGTTTCTTATTTTGGAATGGGAACATACAAACTAGCTTATTGTGAAGGGGATGAGTTGCAAGAACCCATTAATATCATCCATTTAAAGAGGTTTCATACCTAATCAAATGAAAGAGTATCAGATGAGTTAGCATCTTCTTTGTACATGAGAAAAAGTAAAAATCCAAAAAAAAGGAGAAAATATCAAAATACAAAAAAAATCAGAAAGATCAAAAAGCCAAAAACAATGGAAAAGAAAAAAAATCAAAAAAAGGAGAAAATTGAGCATGAAGAAATCAAAACATTGAAAAAAAATGTTGTCTTGGTGAAAACCTAGCAAATAGGTGCCTTGATGATAAATCAAAAAAAAAAAATCAAAATTTTTTTTTTTTTGAAAAAGAGAAAAGTGCCTTGGTGAAAACCTAGCAATAGGCGCCTTGGTAGCAAAAAAAGAAAAAAAAGAGAAAAAGAGCAATAATCCCAAAAGGTGAAAACCTGGAAATAGGTGCCTTTTGTCCCTCAGGTCTTTGCTAGTCGCATTTGTACATATTGCATTTCACCATCTCATCTTGTATATCCTCATTGCATCCATCATTTGTGCCTAGTCATAATAAAGCCTTTCGGCTGCATTGTTGCATTCTAGGTTTCATTCACCCTATGTCTCACATTTATCACTTGGGGGCAAAACTCATGGATTTTGGTACCAAGCGGATTCAAAAGTGCAACATCTTGGTCACACGACAGAAGCAGATTTTTAGAATTTCAAAGCAGAGATATTTTGGAACCTTTGATGGATATCATTATTCAACCCTAAACAGTTTGATCCTACAACATGATCCTTGAGTTTCATTGACTTATTTTATCAGGATTAAAAATTGACAACACCCTAAATGATCAGAATGTTTGGAATTCTTTTTGAAAATCTTGATACATTGCGATACACTTGAAATTTTTGATGAGTTTTTCATTGACTTTTTTGAGTCATGTATTTTTAGCTAATCGATGATGTTTCAAATAGATTGGCGAAGATGAAGACATGATGTTTTCTTGGCTTTTGTGTGACTGTTTTGAGGGAGATCATTTTAACTTGTGTGAATTTTTCTAAGGACATGGTCATCAAAGAACCATCGAGGACATTCATATAGGAAGGAGGATTAACCTTTGTTTGTTTACGCAAAAGGATACCTTGTCTATTTAGATCTTCAATATCTCAATACCAAAATCCACTTGCAACATTGAATCTGTTGAAACCGGTATTCATACTCCCATAGTTGGTCATTCAACTAGTGAGGGTTGTACTAGCTTCTTAAAAGAGGTTACCAACTGAGATGAAAGTCATATTCATATTCTTATGGTCACAGTAGCACCAGTCAGGATTGTATCAACTCCTAGTTCGACAACGCTCAATGATGAAAATATATCTCTTTTGCAGTTCTTTCACAAAAATCTAGTGACCTTTAGTTGCATTGCATTGCATATTCATGTTAGATTAATGGCATTATTTAGAGTAATTTTTCCAAGTACAAGGGGTTCAACATTTTGGGGGTTACATCAAATTCAATGGTTTCAAATCAATTATGTGAGATTATCTTTTGTATTCATTCATAGCATTAATCATTAATCATTATTTATACATATTTTGTGAAAAACAAAAGAAAACATACATTAATCATTATTCATATATCCTTCATCTTTTAGAATTATATTTCATAAACTAAGTTGCATACATTAAAATCCAAAAAGATAGTTGCATTCATTTTACCATTGCACTAAGTATTGCATCCATATCATTGCATTACATAAACCATACATAAAATTAAAATCAAAATCATATAGAAATAGTTGCATAACATCATTTGCATCCATATATTTATGTCATAATCTAAGACATTGCATCCATAGCATAAATAAAAAGAAGTGCATCATAGACACCATGCAGATATGCATATAAAGAAATCTCACATCATCAAATCAACATCAAAGGGAAATCAATCATAGAGCATCATAGATAAATGTCTATCATCAAATGTCTATAAAAAATTTGTATATCAAAGATGATCAAAACTCCATATGATACATCAATGCAATATCCAGATATCAAGCTCATATCTATCTCAAGACCCAGCCAGTGCACCTGATCCATCTCTAAGAGCACCTAATCCATCCCCTAAACCATCAGGACCCCTATCACCTACTCTATCATGAGTAGAAGGTGGTGCCTGACTCATTCTAGCACTCATAGGTAACTGCACCATCGTAGCCAAGAACTAATGTAACATCATAGTCACCTGATCCAAGCATCCAGTAACTGCAGTCATCCCTGCCTGTAATCCTCTCACATCTTGTACTAAGCCATCAATGATAGGAGGAATTGGAGGTTCCTGAGGTTTCTGTCGTGCTTGAGGTGCTAATGGTACCTATGGTATCACCTATATCTGAGGTGCACCTTGAACTTGTGTTGCACTAACCCATGGATCTACCTAAGAAGGTGCCTGTATCTGTGGAGAGGCTGGTCTCTGTGGATCCTAACCCTGTAAAGGAACCTATCTAGCTTCTTGTACTCATCTCTATCTCTGTCTAGCCCAAGTTGCAGGTGGAATATCCTGATCCTGTATCTACATCGGTACCTGTACTCGCCTTTGTCTTAGCTGTCTGAACCCACCACCTCGAGCTCTCACATGTCCACCCTGCATCTAAGGTCCTGCAGCTCTCTGTACCTAAGGAGCCCTAGGTACTCTCTATACTCTCTTACTCTATGGTCTCCTACCACCACCATAACCATCATCACCATCTCCATCATCAACAGACAACTCATCAACATCAGGAATCAGTTCTGCTAGATCTATGAATCTAGTGAATCTATGTCGAGAAAACTACTCTTGATACTCAGTAGACATCCTTGCATCGGCCACATGTTCCATCATATCCCATCTGACATGGCCTAGCCACTCAATCTTGGTACATGCAAACTGATAATCAAACTGATCTCCACACATGGATCATTCTACCTATACTCTAGCATATAATGTCATACCCTACGACATATCCTGCACATGACCATACTGTCGGAGAACTCTCCCAAAGAAGAATCTCTCTATACAAAGTGGTGATCAACCAATCATCCACTAAGGGGAAAACATATATGGAAGCTCATCATCATCCTCTCTCCATCCCTCATAGCCCAAGTACAGTGTCCATACAACCTGATCAATATCGTCGATAGTCTGATGCCAGAACTCAACCTTGCCTAGATGATGCTGGACAATCATGCCATCATATATAAATGCATAGGGATATCCTCGACCTCACACTCATGCCAATATGGGTCTAGTGATTGGGATATGCTTCCAGGTCCATAGCTATAACAAAAATGCACCTGTAGATATAGTTGTGATGTGCTTGTACACAACCTCATGAAAATCATGATATAGCTGGGCTAGCACACAAGATCCCCAGTCTAATCTCCGCAGATGAGCAATCAAGTCCTCTAATATGCATCCCCATCTGACTGAAAATCCACGACCTCTATTATCTAGTAAGAGAAGTCCTCCAATCACTGCTCCTAAGAAAGATGGAAAAGTAGGAAATGAAGTGAACTGTGCCCATGTAATGTTGTCATCACCAATAGTGGCATCTCTGAAAACCCGTCTACATGTGCTACCATTGTAGACCTAATTGTAGTAAACCTGCTCTCCACGAGTTGGGATCCTCAACAATCTATATACATCCTTTGGCATGATGGTCATCTCACCGAGGGGTAGATGGATAGTATTATGGTTAGAGTGCCAACGTTCTACCATAGCTATTAATAAACCTCAGTTTAGCTGAAACCGAGGAAGATCAAGAAGGAATCTGAGCCCACATGTCTCGATCGTCCATCTCTTTGGAAGGGTCAGCTCATCAACCAAATCAAAGACCCAAGACACTACATTCCATATGTATAACTTACGGTAATGTGCCTAAATTTTTCAAACAAAGTGAATTATTTTAGTATCTTTCTATTGGTGGATCATTCTAAGCCAATCAAACATATTAAATCTATCTTTTCTCTTTTTGAGCGTATCAACCTATTGTTCCTGACCTCTAGATCTTGAGAAGGGATCAATTTGAAATATCTTTTAATCAATCTGATTGACACATCAAACATTCACTGGTATGATTATTCTAATATCCTAAACACTAAGTAACATCATGGAATCACATCTTTTTAGCTTGGAAATCAATCTGGTCATCCAGATGATCAATCGAAGACAACTTGTTCTATCTAAAATCAAGTTATCACCAAACATCATTGTACATGTCACTTGATTAAGTGGAAGCATCATTTCATGCTACGCATCATTGAAAACATTATACGCATCATTTAAAGTTTCAGAGGCATTTCTTTACACCATAAGTGGCATTTGCAAATTCTACGCGACATTTAAATCTGAATTTTGCAGAGGGTTTCATACGCGTCATTACAAACATGGGTTGTACATTTTAACCTAATTGCTAAGTGTTGTTTAACACTTCCTATGCATTATTTAACTACACAGATGTGACATTTCATTATCCTACGTGTCATTCAAAAGCTCCTAAGCGGCATTTTACTATATCTAATCTAAAAAGCATAAAAAATGACAATAAATGCTATCAAAAAGAGAAATAAATGCACCAGGAAGGTTCAAATCACTCACCAAAGGTCCGTAGTTAGGAGGTCTCTAATACCGGTGTGCTCTCTTGAATCAATGCTCTCGGATAGGGACCACCATTGCTCTCAATCACATCAGAATCAGAGTAAAAATCTCAATAGTAAAAAGTGAAAATGAATAGTAAATTTGGGTTTTTCAACCTATTTAAGCTATTTTGACCTAATTTTGGAGAGATTTTTACCCCATCTGACATAAATCTGCATTTTTTGCACACTGGGGCATATTGCAATCTTATCATCATTCTTCTTAATGTTTTCAGAAATGAAATCATTTGGATCTACTTTTTCCATCAATCGCATCACATTGGCATCGGGACATCAAAATGTTTTCATTTCTAAGGGGGCATATATTGTCAAATTATCAAATCATGATTCTGCATCACATTTTATATCAAATCTGAGGCATTAAAAATTCAAACTTTTATCAGTGGGACATTCTGCATCAAATCAAATCAGTTGTGAATCAAAATTTCAAGTCAGAATTGTGAATCAGGTTTTTATCATCAAATCAAATCAGTGCATCAAATCAATCAGTGGTAAGTTATATCTTCAATTCATAGTATCAAATCAATCAGGTTATCAGGTTTTCAAATCAAGTTTTATCAAATCAATTAGGGTTTTCAATCAATCAGTGATCAAGACATGAAATTTTCTTTGAATCAATGCGCTTTGTACATCAATTCAAAGAGGGGCATTTGTAGACACCCAAAACTGACCAGGTGTCTTAGTATTATCAAAATCTGCAAATCTTAGCAAAATCTCACCAAATGCTTCAAAATGCTTCAAAATGGATCAAAATAATTTAAATGGACATTTATCATTCAAAGAGGATTAAATCAAATTTAAATCAAGGGATTAATTAATCATGAAATCAAATAATTAAATACAAGCCTAAAAGGGATCAAGCAAATTATATAATTGATTTTAATCAATTAATTATATAGTTTTAAATCAAAAATCAAATTGAACCTATTCCCCTACATGGCTAAACTAATTAAATGATTGAATTAATTAAAATCCTAATATCTTTTCAACACAAATAAAGGAGCCAATGATAATTGAGAACACACTTGCACATGGATCACTCCAATTTTGCATCTCAACCTCTCATTTATCCTTTAAAATCTCATCCACTCATTTTGTCCCACCCTTTGAGGACAACATTTAAATGGTCCCCTTATTT
>MU223158.1:151230-176258 GCA_018584345.1 Thuja plicata
TCTATAAATAGGAGCATGTTTTGAGAGCACATAAGCCTTCCTCTTAGATCATTTTTGCATTGTTATGCTGTTATTTTTATGCTAGATCATAAGCTATTTCATTGCAAATACTAATTGTTAGTTTCATCTCATCTTTCATAGCTAGTTTGCATGCTTGTTTCACCATTTTAGCTCATTTTAACTCAAATCCTTCGTATTTAGGTTGTATTGGTCACTGTTCCATCAACATATTCTGAGGGCTGATATGTTGATGTTCATACTCTTCCTAGATTAGAAGGCAATAGGTCGCCTTTAGAGGGTTTAGTGTGTTTTCATGTTTTTTTTGCTAACCCTAAGTTACTAAAACAATGATCTATTGAAGTGTTTGTGTCCATCTAACAGGTACCAAATATCACACACACAACTATTATTTTCATTAGTGTCCTATGATCTACCTTTTGAAACTACAGATTCATTAATAGAAATCAGTGCTTCCAACTTTTGAATCTCTATTTGTTCCATTTAAAGTTCCCTCATTTCCTTCTCACATATTGACAATTTTTTATGTACCTCTTGCTCTGTTTTGATCTCTAAATGTCCTTCTTACAAGTTTTCATACTAGATCTCTCTTAATTTATTAGGCTTCCTTCAAGGGACCAAACTCTGATACCAATTATTGCTACTATGACAATGAAACAAAAAGAGGTGGGTGAATTAGTTGTTCCCAATTATCCAATACCCAAAAACCTTCAACCTTCAAAATGCCTTTAGTACAGTAACTTATCAAGCATACAAATCTAATGTTCAAATCAGATTATGTAATTAAACAATAAGCATGAAAGCAATAGCTCTAAAACACATAAACAATGCTTGACATAAAGTTTTTATCATGGAAACCCTGTTAGGGGTAAAACACAGTGGGGATGAGTACCCATAATAAGTAAATACCTTGTTAGAAGTAAAACTTATTACAATGTATATGGGGAGTGCACTTGCATTCAGGCTCACTTCCTAAATCTCACTTCTCAAATGAAAATCCTCAGGCTAAAACTCTAAGGAAGGCTCACTTCCTTACATATTTGATCACTAAAATTATTGATTAGACTCCAATCTGATAGGATTTTGTGAACTACTGAGAATGACAACCCCAATGTTTGATTACAATTCCTTATAAGCACACTTCGCAGATATATTTTCAACCTCTTATTGAAAACACTTTTGATTTTACTGAATCAGGCTCTCCCTCTAAACATCGGCATCCATGATCCTCAACTTGAATTTTCCCTAATCATTCATTTTATACAAAGAATTAGGTTGGCAAAACCTAATTCATCATCTCTTGCAAGCTACGAACTAGATCCCTTGATTTGAATTCATCAATGACTTCTTAATCTTGCCTATATACTATAACCACCTCCTCAAGATCATAAATCTCCTAGATAGCATGTTTTGTGTTTGTGCAACATGATTTACCAACTAGGTTTGCCAAAAACAAAAGATACAAATGAAAATATTATCATTGACTAAAAATTCAACCAATCAAGTCCTTTTGATCCACATGGATCACCAAATCATAAAGCACATACCTCAAGAACATCCTACATAATCATCAAAAATACTCATCCATTCAAATCCATCACAACCATTGGATTTGTCAACTCTTTTTCACCAAGCCTTGAAGAACATTTTTATCAAGTGAGTGAGACAATAATATTATTCCTTGCGGCCTTTGAAGTATAACTCTTTGAGTTGAACATACATGAGTATGTCCCAGACACACTTCTAAATGCGCTCCTTAAAATGTTTACTCTTTTGAACACACCATACCTTTTTATGGCTTCCAGTTGACACTAGCTATCGTCTTTTCTGCCAGTCAAGTTTTGTAACTTGTTTACATATCCAAATATTCATGTACCATTCTAAAACTTTGGGTGAACATGGTAAACACCTTCAAAAACCTTCTTCTATGTGTGTGACTCCATATCTATCATATTCACTTCTCACTGGACCTTTCAACACTTTTCTCCATTGGCTAACCTTCAAACATTAAGTTAGCAATAACCAGTCTATTCTTCTAATCACTTCTTCTGATCAATTCCTCTGCTATGTTGACATCAATTTCAACACATTGATCTTCCAAATTTTACATTATGTTAATAGTGCATTACCCAAATCTTACCTCAGAGATACTCAAAAGTATCCTTTGGCAAGGGCTTCATAAATATATCTACAATTTTCTCTTTAGTAGATACATACTCCAACCTGACTTCTTTCTCACTGAACATGTCTCTCAAGAAATGATATTTGATAGAAATATGCTTTTTATTTGAATGCAACACAGGGCTCTTTGGAATATTTACAACACTATAATTATCACAATAGATATCAATAGGCTCATCATCAGTCACTCTAATATATTTCAACATTTGTTTCATCCATACCACTTGTGTATAATTAATAGTAGCAACAACATACTCAACTTAAAGAGTAGATTGTGATATACAATTATATTTCTTACTCGCCCATGAAACTAATCTCTTTCCCAAAAGGAATGCTCCACCATTGGTGTTTTTTCTGTCATCCACATTACCTACCCAATCTGTATCAGTATATGCACTCAATGTGAAATCATCATATTTATCATACCCTAATCCATAATCAGTTGTTCCCTTCAAGTATCTGAATATCCTCTTAACATCAACAATATGTGATTCATACGGTTCTTCTTGAAATCTAGCAACAATGCAAGCAACATTCATAATATCTAGTCTAGTTTGTGTCAAATGTAACAATCAACTGATCATTGATCTATATCTAGTCTAATTTGTATTAGGTGTATCATCAATCTTTGTCAACTTACAACCAATAATCATAGGTGTACCAACAGGTTTGGAATCATGCATACCAAATTTCTTCACCAATTCTTTCACATACTTAGATTGACAAATGAATATACCTTTATATGTTTGTGTAATTTGCAGTCTAAGAAAGAATTTCATGACACCTATCATAGACATCTCAAATTACTTTTGCATCTCATCAGAAAATTCTTCATTCAACTTGTCATTTACACCAAAAATTATATCATCCACAAAGACTTCAACAATCAAAATGTTATCATTAACAACTTTGAAGTACAAATTACTATCAACAATACCTTTATTGAAACCAATATTCAATAAATACTTATCTAACCTTGCATAATAGGCTCTAGGGACTTTCTTCAATCCATTTAAATCTTTCTTTATTCAGAAAACCGTGTCTTTTTTATCACTCAAGGAAAAACCATCTAGTTTCTCAATGTATACTTCTTCTTTCAACTCTCCATTCAAGAATGCAAACTTAAAGTCCATCTGATATACCTTGAAATTTTTGTAAGTAGCATATGCAAGAAACATTCTAACAGCTTCAATTATAGAAATAGAAGAAAAGGTCTCCTCCAAATCAATACCTTCTTTCTAAGAATATCCCTTACAAAGAAGTTTGGATTTGTTCTAAACCACTTCATCATCTTCATTCAATTTGTTTCTGAATACCCATATAGTATCGATCACATTCTTGTCCACTGGTCTAGGAACAACAATCCATGTCTTATTCTTTTCAATCTATTCTGATTCTTCTTCCATATCTTTGAACCAACTTTCATCTTTGCATGCTTCATCAACATCCTTAGGCTCAATCTTAGAAATTAAACAAACTTCATTCCTATAAATTCTTCTTTTAGTCTGAACAACTTTGTTTCTATCACCAATAATCTGATTCTCTGAATGATTTAACTTTACATACCTTGGAGTCTTTGGATTTGCATTTGTAGCTGACTCTTGTATTTCCAACTCTTCCTCATATCCAACTTCTATATTATGCTCTTCTGATCCATTTTTATTCTGATTATGATTTTGTACTTGCACAATATGACTATTTTCTTCATCATTTGATTCATAACAACAAGAGCTAACTGGTTTCTAAAATTTTTTATCCACTTTCACATTATCACTCTCAATTAGCTTTCTCAACCTATAATTATAACATTTGTATGCTTTGATCTTTGTACAATAACCAAGAAATATTCCCTCATCACTTTTAGGATCAAACTTTCCTAAATCTTCATCTCTCTTAATGTAACATTTAGCTCTAAAGATTATGAAATACTTCACAGTAGGAATGTGACCATACAAAATCTCATAAGGAGTCTTACAAGTACCATGTTTAATTTGAACTAGGTTTAGTGTATAGACAGCTCAGTGCTAACAAATTCTCTCTAATAGATCTGCAAAATATTTCCTTAAATCATCATAGTCCTTGCAGTGTCAACTATTGTTCAGTTCCTTATTTTTGCAATTCCATTCTATTACGGGGTCTATGAAGCATACATCTGTCTCTTTATTCCATGCTCTTCACAATATGCATCAAACTCTCTAGATGTAAACTTTGTTGGAAATGAGATAAGTAACTAAGAGGAGAGGGGTGAATTAGTCACTCCAAAACAAATCCTTTGTCCCTTAGATGTCTTAAATACTTTAACACTATTACTCGGTTAATTAAGATATTCTTCTGTAACTCAGGTGTCAAAGAAATATTTATAATATCCAATGTAATTATACTTTAGATATTAAGTGTAGAAACATAAAGCATAAAACAAATAACATATACATAGGTGACACCAAGATTTAACATGGAAACCCAATATGGGAAAAACCACCAATGTAACTAGTTACTATTTTTCACTCTTATGAAGTGAGCCCTGTTAGGAGCCAACCCTGTTAAAGGTTACAATAACACATTGTTAGGTGTGACCTACTTAAAGGATTTAAACACCCTATGAGGAGTGTCCTTGTTAGAGGTCTTCAACACTTCAACATAGAAATGCTACCTTATGAGAGGATTTACAAAAAGACTATTAAATCTACTCTGTTAAGATATTTTAGATCACTGCTACAATTGTTAGAGAGTAACAATGAATTGACCTGTATGTGTATGCAATTGTCTTTGATGATTCAGATCTTTGTTCTGATTATTACTGGATCCTTTCTGATCATATGTTCTATTGCAGCTCTGAGTGACTTAACTCAATCAAAATCCTATCTGATTTTGCCTTCACTCTTCATATCATAGAATTCCACACTTCTATTTTTTTACTCTTACTTTCTCACATTCAATCCAAACTTGACCTTTCATATATATGGTAAGCCCAGTAACATTTGGTTCCAAAGATTCTAAAATACTTCATAGTAGGAATGTGACCATACAAAATCTCATAAGGAGTCTTACAAGTACCATTTTTTATTTGAACTAGGTTTAGTGTATAGACAGCTCAGTGCTAACAAATTCTCTCCAATAGATCTACAAAATATTTCCTTCAATCATCATAGTCCTTGTAGTTTCAACTATTGTTCATTTCCTTATTTATGCAATTCCATTTTGTTGTGGGGTCCACGAAGCATACATCTGTCTCTTTATTCCATGCTCTTCATAATATGCATCAAACTCTCTAGATGTAAACTCTAGACCTCTGTCAGATCTCAGACATTTTAGCTTCATATCTGTCTCAGTCTCAACCATGGCTCTAAAGATCTTGAATTTGTCAAATGCCTTAGATTTTTCTTGCAAAAATGCAACCCACATCATCTTTGAATAATCATCAATGAATATGATAAAGTGGCTATCTCCATAATAACTTCTAGTTCTATAAGTACCACATAAGTCAGTATGCACCAAATCTAACAATCCACTTGAAGAACATGTCTTACTTATATTTAAGTAGATTTAGTTAGCTTAGCAGCATTCAATAATCTAGGTAAATCTCTTACTACATTTGTAGTGCTTATCTTCGCAATGTTATCAAAGTTGACATGAAAAAATATCTTGTGTCATAACCAACTATCATCAATATTTGCAATCAAACATCTATTCTCTTAATTGTTCAAATTAAATACATTACCTCTAGTTTTTGTACCTAGTGCAATCTCAATTTGAGTGCTTCCAATGATTTTACATATTCCATTCTTTAATTCCAAGTGATATCCCTGATCAACTAACTGTCCAACACTCAAAATACTATGTCTTAAACCTTCAACATATAAAATATCATTAGTATTAATCTTATCATCAATTGTAATTGAACCTCTTCCTTTGATCAAACATGGATCATTGTTACCAAATCTAACAACTCCACCATCATAGTCTTCAAGCTTCACAAATTTTTTTTTTTCTTCGGTCATGTGATGTGAACATCCACTGTCAATAACCCAGTCATCTTTCTTATCCACATGGAAAACCAAGGCTCTCTCTTCATTAGGATTCTCATCTCTGATAGAAATGAACACAATCTCTTCTTCGCTCTTCTTGAATTCATCATTTGTTTTTCCTTCATCAACAACATAATAACACTTCTTTTGATATTTAGGCATGAACTTCTTATGCTTTTACTTAGGCTCTTTGTTAGGACATCTAGAAAAAATGTGACCAATCTTATTACATGCAAAATAATTCAAGGGAAACTTTCCTTCACACTTACCAGATCCCTTAGGTAGTTTATTTTCAGATAGGGCTTCAAGCTCTTCAAGTTCTCTTTCTTATTTCTCAATTTTTTCTCATTCCTTATCATATCTAGCAAGCTTAGATGAACTTTCACCAGGGTTGTATCTTTTCTTATCCATAGAAATAGTAGTGTTAAATGCATATTAAACTTTATGAAATCTATCTCCAAATTTACTCATTTCAAAAGTAGATAACTTACGAACCAATGTATCTCTTGTCACAGTAGTCATGGTTCTGATTTCTTCAATAGTAAAAACTTTATGATTGTAGGCAGGATGCAAGGATCTCATGATTTTAGAAAAAATTTCATCTTCATCCAATATTCCACTAGCGCATATGATTCCATTCAAACTTTGTATCTTAGATTTCTTAAAAAATATATCTCCTTCATATAGTGTCTCCAACTGTATCCATACTTCATGCGCAATATCTAATCCAAAAATGTTTGTATACTTAGCAATTGATAAGGTACTCTTCAAAGCCTCATTTTCTCTCATTTAATATTCAAAAAATTTCTTCTCATCAGCAGTCACAGTAGCAAGATCAATAGGAGGCTTGTAATCTTTCTTTGTAACCGTCCAATGTTCTTCACTAAGACATCTCAAGTGTGTAATCATCTTTCCATATAGTATAATTTGTTCCATCAAATCTCAGACTCTCCATCTTAAAGTTTAATATTTTGGATCTCCTCAAGTGCTCAAGCTTCCCAAAGAGGACACTAGCTTTGATACAAATTGTTCAACCTTAAGGAGCACACACACAACTGAGGGGGGGGGTGAATTAGTTGTGTCACAATATAAACAAACTTTAACCAACTTATAAACTTTAATCTCAGATTTGAATGATAAACATGAAAGAAAGATCAACACATAGTAACCAACACATAACACCAATATTTTTGATGTGGAAACCATGTAAGGGGAAAAACCATGGTGGGGATGGAACCCATAAGATGAATCCACTTAGTAAAAAGTACTATACATTGTTAGGATTATTACAAAAGGGGAATGCACATGCATTCAAGCACACTGCCTAGATCTCACTACTCAAATACAACAAGGATCTCAATCCCAAGGAAGTCTCACTGCCTTACAACAATCTCTAATCTCAAATCATAGAGGACATATTGTTAAAGCTCATGAACTAACAAACAACATCTCTAATATGCCAAAAGAGTTCCAATGAAGTACAATAAATATTTTCCTCAATTATAGATTCCACTCATACCTCTTCTCTTCAGCATCATATACTATCTCCACACTCTCTCATACATTCACAATTACAAAATGACATATATACACATTACATCAATTTATCTCAACTAGGTTGGCCAAGGACCTAATTAAAAAATATTAATATGTTACACCTGAATACTCAATGTGATCCATTGAATGCCAACTAATACATAGCAATGATCCATAAAAATATCTCGAACACGCTCCAAATCTATAGATCATGCCACAAACCTTCACAAAATGCTACATCACCAAGTTATCCAAGAACTCATAAGAACATCAACATGCCACATGAAATTGACCAAATCTGATCACATAATCCAATGTGATCCATCAACATGAATAAGACACAATCAAGAAGCATCAACAAGAAACGTGAAAT
Source organism: Thuja plicata (assembly GCA_018584345.1). Lineage (NCBI taxonomy): Eukaryota > Viridiplantae > Streptophyta > Pinopsida > Cupressales > Cupressaceae > Thuja > Thuja plicata. The sequence goes on from MU223158.1 coordinate 159,364, forward strand.
ACCAAGACATCAACAAGAACATATTTTTCATAAAATCCATTCACTTATCTACACTGTTCATCAGGAACACTAATCAACAACCATTTTCATAAAAGAAAATTAGTTTGTCAGCATCCAAATCATGAACCACTCAAGCTAAGGACACATATCCTTGTCCTGAAGTCACCACCAGGTTAGAAACCAAGAATATTGAATCACCAATCCACACCAATCCTAATTCTGAAACATTGTCACAAACTGAACAACCAAAATAGAAGTCTCTAATAAATCCATCATAACTCACTCAAATCAACATTCGAAGCTCTACCACTTTAACATTATTAATTAAAGACATCCCAGAAGACAATTGTACGATCACAATATCAAATATTCAATATTGTTTCTGTACCATAGAAATCATCTCACTGAACATATCAGGAACACTGTCTCCAATAGTAGGAATATGTTAACATCAATGACAAAACATTAATTTCAGCATATATTTTCCCAATTTGAACAACATCTTAGAAATCTCCAACATGGTGTCCTATCAATAGTAATATGCCATATATGGAGGGAGCGCAACAAACATATTTTCAGAGAATCAAAAATAACATTTGATATGATAAGGGACAAAATAAGAAAGGACATAGTAGAAGTTACAAACTCTAAAGTTATTTTCAAAAGGAAGACCATGTTTTCAAATTGGGATGGAAATTTTAAAAACAATGGAGAGATTTATGAAGGTCATTTTTTCCCTTTCAAGTAGGTAAAGTGGATTGGAAGGAAATTGTTTAGAGATGACCCAAGCTTCACACATAGAAGTTAAAATTTGATGGAGGTGCTATGGCAAACATGGGGCTAGCCAGAGGTGGATGAATTATTATATGGCAATTGCATTTGGGCGGCACCCAAAAGGATGGGTTGGGAAACTTTTGTCACATAATTCTGCACCTAGGAATAGATGGTGATTAGCGACCTAAGTGAACTTGTGAAACATGGAAACAAATTCCAAATGTAGGAATTAAAAAGTGAGGTTGAATATCTAGAGAAGGTCGACTTCATTTTTTAATCAGGATGCACCTATAACTATTATTTTTGAGAAAAATGGAGAAGGATATGTTGAAAGAGAAATGCAAAAAGGGAAATGTGATGATACATCAGATTGAAACTTGGTTATTATCCCTGCCTATAGTTGCACAATACATAAATAAAGAACCAAAACCAGATAGACCTTAACTCCTATCTAGCCTCCAAGGACTCATATGTAGGTTAAACTAATGAAATTATACAAGGAAACATATTCACAATACAACATTCATGACCAAGTTAAACATGACATACAAATTTTAAAGATAGAACAAAAACATTCAACACTAGGAAAAATATGCATAGGATAGTTAAATGAAAAGAAAAGGAAGACATGGATTTCTATTAATGCAATGAAAAAGGAAATTATAGTTGCAAGGAATAACCACTGCAAATACATCAATGAAGAACCCTTTACAAAATGTACATGATTGCCTTCATAGATCATACATAACTTAGAAGATCACTGGAGTTCAAACCCCTACTTGGTTGAGCTACAAAAGAACATTATAGATATTCTGCTAATGAAAGAACATTCCCTGCAATAAAAAATGGCACCCAACTATAACTATAACACCAAAAGTATTCAGGCCTTAACTTTGTTGGTGCATAGATCTAATCTCAAGCCATCTGCAATCATAATGACCATGGAATGGTTGACAGAATCATATCAAGACCAATTGGTATTAATGTCGCCATTGAGTAGGTCGACAGTTGTAGAATGGCCGATGGGTATAGCTAAGAGAATTAATTCTCTATTCTCTTTTGTTCCTCATTGTTGAGAGCTTCACTGATATCATCCATGTGTTTTGGCACTCCAAATGGTTTCCTTAACTGCTTTAAACATTAGGGAAAGTTCCCTTGATGACCAAATTAATGTTCTGAATGAATTGAGTTGTAGTTAAAATTTATCGATCATTGGGGAAGCCCTTAAGAAGTCATGTCGATGAACCTTTGGATCTATTTGCATTTGAAGAGGCTATCTACAAAACAACCCAGCCATTTTGTTGATACCATTATTGACTTGTATTTTTCAAACCTCAACGGTGAAACCTCTGCTAATAGAGCCATCGGCATAACTAACCTTATCGGACCACATTGATTCTTCACGTCTAATGCCCCAGTGATATTCACATTGGAAAGAATTCATCGATGATAGTTTTCTCTTGGTGAACTGGCCATCGACCTTGGTAATACTTACCCCAATGTCTCTCTACAAAATGGGAATCGAAAAAAAAAATTTCCGATGCAAATCATTGGCAAAGAATACCCTATCAGCCCATAAGATTTTGTCCCCTTCAATCACGGATAAAGAGAATTATTAGGGTGACTTATCCCAATGACATCCATTGGCATAAGACACATTATTGGGATGCTCAATTTGATCACTTCCTATGCCCAATGCAATCGACATTGGCAAGACCTCTGCCAATTGACCAAAGGATGACCATTTCGGCATGACCAAAAGATGTCTTGTGAGAACACTTTTCTTATCGATGCCTCCGAACCACATATCAGAAAGAGTTACATCGATGAATTTAATTAGTGTAAAAATACCTATCAGAATGCAAGATTTCCTCAATTCTAATTTCTGATGATCCCTTAGATCGACAAGACATCTGTCGATAAACCTCATCAGTGAAATATAAGGTACTCCAAAATCTGCACCCTAAGCTCGATGAACAATCTATTTGGGATTTTGGGTAAATAGTAGACATGTCTCACCAAATTCCAATCCTTGGTCCCTATTGAAGCATTCCAAATTGATTTAGCTTTGCAATCTATTCAACTGAAACCCTGCGATAAAAATACTTTGAGGATCTGATTGTGGGCTGAAAAGGTCAACAACAACTAATAATGAAGTCAAGATGGTGACCTTAGTATTAAGAGTCCAGTTATGCAAAGAGAAGAACATTTTAAATGTTGACATTAAAGGCGATTCACAAATACTTATTCAAGTGGTAATTCAAGGAGAAACACCAAATTGGAAATTGAGTTATTGGATTTATAAAGGAAAAAAATTATTATAAGGCTTCAAAAATTTCACTATTTCACATGTTTATAGGGAGGTGTATGACTGATATGTCTTACAAGATAGTGTAGGGAGGTCTATGACTGATATGTCTTGCAAGATAGTGCAACCAGAGCATGCATGCAATGTCAAATTTATATATTGTTATACCCCTATAGTATTTATAGAAGTGTCATCCAGTTACATAACCCTTTTAGTCACAAGATCATATTTTATGCCTAGAAGATCAGCAACCCTCATGGGCATGACCGAAGAATTGGCGCATGAATCTATCATGCAGTTATGAACTATTTTATTTCCTATGACTAAAGTGATATAAAAGGGAGGTGGTTTAATTTTCTTACTTGGATTTTCCTCCTCTTTGGGTTGCATAGGGCTGGCTAAAAATGGAGATCTAGTTTTCATTGATATAGGAGAAACTTTAGACTCCAGTAGCTTCTTTTTACTCTCTTCTTTATTCTAAATTTGGACTAGGGTAGATTACTTGTCTGGTGTCCTTGGGGTCATGGCATATTTCTTTAACATCATTTCTCCCTTGATTTGTACCACAAAGATCAGCCTTATGAAAATTAACATAATAAGCATCTCCATACATCTAAGCTTGATATCCAACATTAGACTAAATCGTATCATATTTTTGTCCTATGGTTGTTTGTCCCTCTTGCACAATCAAAGCTTGAGATGATTCTCCTCTCTTAAAAACACACTAATCATAAGATAGATTGCAAGTAGCACATAATTCTTGCCCGTGAGAAAGGTTGTTTTGATTAGTGATGATATTCCTTACTATATTTGCACTTGTACTTGCAGGGGTAGCATTACTCATAAGCATATTTTGGTTCCATGAACCTTGCCCTTAATTTGGAGGCCTATTGAAAGAATAATTTTGAGTGTGAGGTTGATAAGGACTACTACCTTGAGCTTTCTGGCTCTCTAGAGTAACCACCTTGTTTCCAATGGTCTGCAATCTGAGATTAAAATCATGTTTAGTAGATTTTTTCTATTGCATCATATTTTGCATTATTGAAATTTTATGGCCAACTTCCTTCTTTATGTTCTATAATCCAAGGTCCAAACCTTGCTTCTTCTGCATCATTGTTTTCATCATGGTTTCAAGTTTACTATTTGAGGATGCATAATCTGATTGAGCAACAATAAGAGGCTGAATTTTTGTGGTAGTAGGACTAGGAGCCACTTTAGTTTTATATGTAGGCATATCTAGAAATAAAGGCATTGGAGGCCTTGGAGCTAACTTCCCTCCCTGAATTGAACAATTACATGCCCTTATTGCTATATCATACACAATTGACAAACTATCTCCACCCATTGTCTGCAATATAGTAGAAATATCACTATTTAAGGCTCTTAGTGTTGGAATACACTAATTACTGAGAGGGGGGATGAATCAGTAATCACAAAAAAATAAAACCTTTTATTTACTTTTAAATTTTGAAGCTACTTAAATCACACAATGCAAATAACAACAAGTAATCAACACATAAAAAGAGATACAAAATTTTTCTTGAGTGCAAACCCTCCCGGGGAATAAAATCACTCAAACTTAGCCTCATCGGCTTTATGCTTAAATCAATTTTTGCATCTCACTGATGTTGTCTCACTAACAATATTAATGCCTTATTGGACTTGTGCCTCACTGGACTTTTATGCTTCACTATTTTTTTCCTTACTGTCCTTATTACAATCTTCCTTAATGGATTTTTAATCTATTACAATTTTCTACATATAGAGATTAGAAAACCTAAGTGCTCTATGAATCCTATAAGTACACACTATACAATATTGATCACAACACATGTCATTATACTCAATAGTGCATAATGTATAATCATAGATTCCAAATTCAATCATCCTTTCTTGTCTACCAATTGACTGTGCACAATAATACAAAATATTTGATCAATAAAAACCCAAAACATAATCTTTGTCTGTGCATCTGAACCATTCTTCAAAAAATGCCTTCAAGCTAAATAGGAAATTTGAATACAATCATTCCAATTATGATGTATCATTGTCTATCATGACTGTCATGCATCTTAGTATCAACACTATTATACTCATCAAGATTTGTTTTCATAGTATGATCACAATATCCAATCATAAATGAAATAAATAAATTGAAAATTGTATGCCAAGTGTCCCTTTCACAACTAATTAACAATGCTCATATGTGTCTTTCAGTATCATTGTCCATGCACAGATGTATCTCACAAAATAATAAATGACTCAAATTATCTTATGTTCAATAATAATAATGTCATGTTCAAATTCAGTCAAAGTAAAGCTTTTAACTTGGACCTTGACTATCTCATTTTAAATAATATAATGTATACTTTATCTAAGAATCAAATAATTTTAACCCAAATTATATTATAACAACTTTCACCTTTTCCATATCAAATCACCTATGTATGTTGTTGACACCCATGTGAAGTGGTTGTGTATGGTTACTGAACAATCATCTTAACCATTTCAAATAAACCCATCATATATGTTGTTGAAACCTTATGAAAAGACCACAACACATACTAAACAGAGTCCTTAGACTGATGTCGACTATGATTGTGCATATGATTACAAGAAATGCACTATACATACATATATAGAAGGGATTCCACATACACATGCAACAAGACTTCCAACAAAAACAAGATGTATTACGTACAATACTAATCGATGCTACTATGACATGAAACACAATATTATTAACAAGAATGTAACACAGTGACCTCACTCTCAACATGACAGTTGAGTGAAAAACTTCCAAATAATTGTCAAAAGAATGACATACCTAACATGGGTAACCATGAAAAAAACATACAAACCAGTGAATGTGTAACATCGAAAGAATGTGAATGAATGGACAAATGAAAGCCATTTTTAGGGTTTAAGCAAGTAAACAATAACATTATATCTAGTGAATGATGGGTTTTGAACAATACATGAAGTAAACTATATGAATGAACCCATGAAAACAAAAACTATTAAACCCTTTAATTATTGACAAAGATGATTCTTCAAGAATGGCTTAATCAAGTTTTACCCAAAAAAAATGTGTTTTAACTAATCACAAATAGATAAACTGTAAATGGATAGATTAGAGACTGAAAACACCTGATTGAATCCATGAATCCTACAAACTACCAATTGTTCCTTCAATTGTTTCTTCTCCATTCTCAAACTGTCATTCAACCAACTAAAAACATTGGAAATATTACTTCCATGTATTTTCTTATCTCAACAGAATACATTAAAAAAATAAAATATGTTCTTTGATAACTGCAGTGCTTGAAGAACCAAATGCGGGCTCAAACTATATCTTACTTAAATGCCCTTTACTACCACATTAATGTGTCATTTATCTTAGAGTAATAAGTGTTGATGAAAATTATTCAATTGTATATTTTCATTGATGTTTACACAAATGTAGTGATGTTACACTAATGTCTATACCTAAACCGAGCACAGTCATTGTATTCCAAGTTCTCTCAAGCATTGAAGAAGACCAAAGTGATTTTTAGTTCTAACAGAGTTCACTCGGGCATTAGAGTATCGGTCAGGCATTGAAAGATTACAGTGTTAACCAAGTTATGCTTTTAGTGTCTGCCGACTAACAATAGTTTACATTTTATGGTTAATTGGTTATATGCAGCCGACAGACTTAAGTTTTATTATTTATTTGGAAGGTTATTTAAGGTGACTTGACAAGGATTATCATATATATATAAGGTCAAGTTTGGATTGAATGTCTGAAGAAAAGTGTAAGATGTGTGTGATTTTGTGATATGAAGAGCGAAGGCGAAATCATATGGGATTCTGATTAAGGACAGAACATACAAAACTGTAATAGAATATTCAACCAGTGAGGATCAAGTGTTTAAAGCCAGAGAAGAGATTTGAATCAACAAAGACAGTTTCTTCGTCAAACAGGTCAATCCATTTTTACTCTTTAACAATTGTAGCAGTGATCTAAATCTCTTTACAAAGTAGACTTAACAGTCTTTTGTAAATCCTCTCACAAGGTTAAATTTCTACTTTGAAGTGTTTGAAGACCTCTAACAATGCCACTCCTTACATGGTGATTAAATCCTCTAATAGGGTCACACCTAACAGTGTGTATTGTAACCTTTAACAGTGTTGGCTCCTAATAGGGCTCACTTCAGAAGAGTGAAAAATAGTAACTAGATGCAATTGGTGGTTTTTCCCAAATTGGGTTTCCATGTTAAATCTTGGTGTCATCTATGTACATGTTATTTTATTTATGCTTTATGTTTCTACACTTAATCACTAAAGGATAATTATAGTTAATATCTTAAAGGTTTTCTTTGTTAACCAAGTGACAACAAAATATCTATGTTAACCAAGTAACAGTGATAAGTTTAATTAAGACATCTAAGGGACTTGGATTTGTTTTTGTGGTAACTGATTCACCTCTCCCCTCTCAGTTACTCAACTCATTTCCAATAATTCATATCAGATCATTTGGTGCTTTCAGGGAAGGTTTTAAGGCCTAAGGTAAATATTAGAGATGTCTTATAGAAGGGATATCCCCAAGCTTAACAAAGACAACCTCGTTGCATGGCAAGATTTGATGAGGCTACATCTATCTACTATTGGATAAACTGGTTTGCAATTCCTAGATCAAAAGTATGTGGAACCACCAAGACCTATGTTTGTGGATCAGATGATGGACATGAATAATCATAACATAATGATGATTGATATAGCTTCATCACTCAGCTATTCTGAATTTGATGAAGTCAAGGACTGCCCTACTGCCTATGATATGTGGAAGAAACTACATGATATACATGGAGGAGATGACAATGTAAAGAGAGCCAATGCAGAAAGTATCAGAGGTCAGTTTGATCAGATGAAAATTAAAGAAGGAGAATACATGACAAAATATAGTGAAAGAATCAAGAAAAGTGTCAGTGCCATTAGAGCTGTTGGTGGAACAATTGAAGACAAAATAGTGGTTAGTAAGGTATTGATAACTTTACTTCCTATCTATGCTATTAGAGTTTCATCTATTCAAGATATGAGGTTCAGTAACGATATAACTCTAGATGCATTGGTTGGAAGGCTAACATCTTTTGAGTTAGAAAATTTTGACAATTATTCTCCTAATCCTAGCAATTTTGAGTCTGCATTCAAAGCTAAATTAAACCTTGGTAAGATGGATAGAAACTCAAAAGGAAAAAAAATTGACATTGATAGTGATGATGATTCCGATGATGAAGATCTAGAAATCATTGAAGCATTACTTGCAAAGAGAGATGTCAAAGGAAATTACAAAGGAAGAATACCATTGATTTTCTTTTTATGTAATTAGGTTGGGCACATTGCTGCTAAGTGTCCAAACAAAGAAGACAAAGATGAGAAAAGGTTTAAAAAGTACAAAGGCAAGAAGGATTTAAAGAGTTACTAAAGCTACAAGGACAAAGGTAAGAAATCTTGTTATATTGCAAAAGATTCTGATAGTGATGAAGATGAAGATGAAATGGTTTACATTGCTATTAAGGATGATTCAAACAATGAAGATAATGAAAAGACCACACTTTACTCTCATATTAGCAATAATGACACTTGATTAATTGATAGTGGTTGTTCTCACCACATGACTGGTGATAAAACCAAATTTGAACATCTTGAGCACTATGATGGTGGGAGTGTCAGTTTTGGGAATGATGAACCTTTCCATGTGAATGGTAAAGGTTGTAGTACTCTAACAGAAGGAATCAAATGTGATAATGCTTATTGGGTTGAAGGACTAAGGTGTAATATACTAAGTGTGGCATAACTGAATAACATTGGCTTCAAGGTATAATTTATGAATGGTAAGGCCAAGCTCCTGGATGGTAAAGGAAACCTAGTTGGAACAAGCAGGCAAACAAAAGGTAATCTATTCTATCTTGATCTCATTGAAAGTTCATATTTTAATGCACAAGTAGAAGAAAGATGGTTATGGAATAAAAGGTTGTGTCATGTGAATTTTGATAACCTGGTCAACATAAGCAAGAACAAAAGAGTAAGAGGTATTCCTATTCTGAAGAGACCTAAATTAGCAATATGCAAACAATGTCAAATTGGGAAGATGGGCAAAACTAGTTTCAAGAGAAATAATTAAAATACTGGAGATGTCTTGGAGTTAGTGCATACTTATTTGTGTGGACCAATAGAAACAACAAGTTACACAAGTGAGAAGTATTTCATTATATTTGTTGATGACCATTCTAGAATGATGGCTCTTATGTTTCTCAAAGAAAAATTAGAATCTTTTTAGAAGTTTAAGTGGTACCTTGCCAGTTGAGAAGGAAATAGGAAAGAAAATTAAATGCTTAAGATCTGACATAGGAGGTGAATTCATTTCTAATGATTTAAATTAATTCTACAAATAAAGAGGAATCAAGAGACAAGTATCTGCCCCAGGTACACCAAAACAAAATGGGACAGAAAAAAGAAGAAACAGATCTATTATGGATTATGCAAGAACCTTGATGATTGAAAAGAATGTTGCAACCAAATATTGGAAGGAAGCCATCAGCACTACAATTCATACCTTGAACAGAGTTCAACTTAAGAAAGGTATTGAGCAGACACCTTTTGAATTATGGTATGGCTATAAACCCAATGTTCATTGTTTCAAAGTATTTTGAAGTAAATGTTACATCTTGAAGGAAGCAAGAAATGGAAAATTTGATGTAAAAGGTGATGAAGCTATATTCCTATGCTACTCCTGCAAAAGCAAAGCATATAAATGTTTGAATCTTACTACTCATAAGATCATAGAAAGTGTACATGTAAAGATTGATGAGTTTGTAGAGAGAAGTGAAGAAAATAGCAGTAAAGACCCTGAGGACTACATAAAATTTGTGTATTATGAACCTGATACTATACCTAAGACATAGGAAATGGTGATTGGACAGAAACCATGTCAACCACTAGATTCGTCAACACAAACCTTGTTGCAACCTGTGCAACCCAAGTTGCTAACCAAACAAACCAAGTCTCAGATTGAAGAAACCGAGTCACAGACAAAGGCACCCGAGTCTTGCACAGAGGCACCTGAGTCTTAGATAGTGGAACCCGAGTACTAGTTGGAAGAGCAGAACAAAATGTTTGAACATGGTGAACCAAGTGGATCAAGCCCAGAATCAAAGAGGAAGGAACTTGTACTTGCAAAATATGTCAGAAGGCATCATGCACCTAAGAAAATAATTGGAGATCAGACAAAAGGTGTAATGACAGGGAACAAAATTAAAGGTACATGTTTTCTTAGTGAAATTGAACCTAGATCTATTAAAGATGAATTGAATGATGAAATATGGATAGAAGCCATGAATGAAGAGATTTAGTAGATAGAAAAGAACAAATCCTGGACTCTTGTACTTAGACCAAAAGACAAGAATGTGATTGGTACTAAGTGGGTTTTCAGAAACAAGATGAATGAAAAAGGTGAAGTTTCCAGAAACAAAGCAATATTAGTGTGTAAAGGTTATGCTCAAGAAGAGGGTATTGATTATGGAAAAAAAATTTCTCCTATTGCAAGACTTGAAGGAGTCAGAACTCTTCTAGCATATGTTGCACATAAAGGATACAAGGTATACCAAATGGACGTAAAATATGCATTCTTGAATGGAATTCTTTAAGAGGAAGTCTACATTGAGCAACCTGAAGGTTTTGTTGATCCTAACAAAATAAATATGGTTTGTAAACTGCACAAAGCCTTGTATGGACTGAAGAAATTTCCTAGAGCATGGTATGAAAGATTGCATGGTTATCTGATAAGTATTGGATTTCAAAGAACTAATGACAATAGTAGCTTGTATATTAAAGAAGTACCTTAGAAAAAGATACTATTAGCATAGATATTTGTTGATGACATAATTTTTACTGGATATGATTATTTATGCAAAGAATTCTCTGAAGCTATGAGTAAGTAATTTGAGATGTCTATGTTTGGTGAAATCAAATTCTTTGTTAGTTTACAAATTTATCAGATGAAGGATGGTATCTACATTACCCAGTCTAAATACATCAAAGAAATACAGAAGAAATTTGGAATGGAAGATTCTAGACCAGTTGGGACACGTATGTCTACTAGACATAAGTTGTCTAAGGAAGATGACTCAAAGGAAGTAAATTAGACTACCTAAAGATCCATGATGGGTAAAATTTAATATTTTGTTCACACTAGACCTGATATTTCATTAGCAGTTGGTATTGTTGTAAGGTTTTCAGCTAATCCTAGAGAGAATCATTTGATGGTTGTCAAAAGGATTCTGAGATATTTTAAGGGTACTGAAGAGTATGGATTATGGTATAAGAAAGGGGGAAACTTTGATTTGAAGACTTTTACTGATGCTAATTGGGTAGGAATAATTGATGATAGAAAGAGAACAAGTGGTGGAGCATTATTCCTTGGTAAGAGGTTAGTCTCTTGGACCAGCAAGAAATAGAATTGCATCTCTCAGTCTACAACAGAGGCAGAGTATGTTGTTGCAGAAGTAAATTGTTCAAATATCATATGGTTCAAATAGTTGTTGTCAGGTATGAAGGAGAAAATCAAAGAACCACTTATTATCTACTGTGATAACACTAGTGAAATCAACATTTCAAAGAACCCTATGATGTATACAAAGACTAAGCATATATCAATAAAGTATCATTTCTTGATAGAATTGGTTCAAGACAAGGAAGTAAGGTTTGAATAGGTGAATACTAAAGAACAAATTGCAGACATATTCACAAAACCAATACCTAAAGATGAATTCTTGTATCTTAGAGGAAAGCTAGGGTTGATTCCCCTAACTAAGGCTCACTAATGGATAGATTAGTGATGCATCAACCGAGCTACAGAACATATTTAACATGTTCATGTAGATTGTTAGAGCTCATTGCATATGAATCAGTACAAACAGGTACATTACAAATTCATTGGATGTGTATTAGACAGTGTCTTTGGCATTGGTTGGAAAAGAGGGAGAGATTATTGATGTCATGCCAAAAGAAATTATTAAGGGAAATATTATTGATGACAAAGGGAGAAATTTTATCAGAAACATAGATTAATGTAAGAGGGAGAAATCTATATTTCAGTGATTTTGAAGATAGAGGGAGTTTTCTGGATGAGGATCAGAATGAAGCTAAGGACATTAATAAAATTTTATTATTATTACTGTTGCTTTATAATTCTTTTTATTATGACATGTTGTGTTTTCATCAATGCAAAAGAGGGAGATTATTGATGACAATTATTCAATTATGTATTTTCATTGATGTTTACACAAATGTCTATACCTAAACTGAGCATAGTTAGTGTATGCCAAGTTCTCTCAGGAATTGAAGAAGACCAAAGTGATTTTCAGTTCTAACTGAGTTCACTCAGGCATTACAATATCAGTCGAGAATTGAAGGATTACAGTGTTAACTGAGTTATGCTTTTAGTGTCAGCCGACTAACAACAGTTTACATTTTATGGTTAATTGGTTATATACAGACTTAAGTTTTATTATTTATTTGGAAGGTTATTCAACCCAACTTGACAAGGCTTATTATATAGATATAAGGTTTAGTTTGGATTGAATGTGTGAAGAAAAGTGTAAGATGTGTGTGAGTTTTTGATATGAAGAACGAAGGTGAAATCAGATGGGATTCTGATTAAGGACATAACATACATAACTGCAATAGAATATTTGATCAGTGAGGATCAAGTGTTTAAAGCCAGAGCAGAGATCTAAATCAGCAAAGATAGTTGCTTCATCAAATAGGTCAATCCATTGTTACTCTCTAACAATTCTAGCAGTGATCTAAATCTCTTTACAGAGTAGACTTAACAGTCTTTTGTTAATCCTCTCACAAGGTGACATTTCTACATTGAAGTGTTTGAAGACCTCTAACAAGGCCACTCCTTACAAGGTGATTAAATATTCTAATAGGGTCACACCTAACAGTGTGTATTGTAACCTTTAACAAGGTTGGCTCCTAACAGGGCTCACTTTAGAAGAGTGAAAAATAGTAACTAGTTGCAATTGGTGGTTTTTACCAAATTGGGTTTCCACGTTAAATCTGGGTGGCATCTGTGTACATGTTATTTTCTTTATGCTTTATGTTTCTACATTTAATCACTAAAGGATAATTACAGTTAATATCTTAAAGGTTTTCTTTGTTAACCAAGTGATAGCAGAATATCTATGTTAACCGAGTAACAGTGATAAGTTTAATTAATACATCTAAGGGACTTGGATTTGTTTTTGTATTAGCTAATTCACCCCTCCCCTCTCAGTTACTCAACTCACTTCCAACAATAAGTTATTTCACTTATTAATTAAATCATTTTGATTTAATTATTAAGTTACTTATTATCTCTTGTTTACTTAAGCTAAACATTAGGCATGTAATAATTAATTATTTTATTAATTATTATCCTGCAACCCAGGTTTTTCCCTTTTAGGGTTTTGATCACCTTTATAAGGTTTGATCTCTTTGTAATTATTAATTATCTAAGCATGATATTGTATTGAGAGTTTTTCTCTCCATTGTTTGCACATGATGTTTCCTCTTTCATTGATCTATTATTTCTAGCCTCCATATCTTTTGCTTCTCTCTTTCTGTGATAGGTTTGCATGCAGGTGATTCTTGGGAGTTGTAGGGTTGAATTTTCATCAACTCTAATATCGTATCAAAGTGCTTTATCTTCATGCACTTGTTCTCTTCATGGAATATTTGGCCTTGTTCTTAAGATCTATGTTTTTCAAGAGGTTTTCTATTTCAGATTTTTATGGATGTGGGGGGAGTTTGTTTTTGGAACACTTTGGGCTCAAACAAACCTCATAGTTGCGCTCAAAAGGCCCAAAAATCCCTATTTTCATATAAGGCACATCCAATTTGGACACAGTTGCATTCTGAGGCAATTTTTTTTTGTTGTACAACCCTTTTTTTGCTACAGTTGCATTCTTGGTACCTCCACCAATTTTGGCCAAAATTTTGGCAGTCTTGCCATATTTAGCGGTATCGTGAGATTTAGTCGAGCTTCACCAACTTTAGCCGAGATTTATTGGGACTCTTCTTTTTTTGAAGTTGTCTTCAATTTTTTGCTCGTATCTTGAGAAAACGGAAGCATTTTTGGGAAAATGAGATATCCTCAAAAAGCTGGTTCTGAGCTCGATCCTTTTTTGGAGGTTTGGTTTCTTGATTTTTCCATCTTGTAGCTATTTTTTCCAGTCAAAGTAAGGGTTCATTTTTTCACTCTGGGAGTTATATCTTGCTCATCATGGCTTTGTTTTTTGAGTTTTGCATATCATTGGAAAGCTGGTTCTATGCTCTTTACTATGGTATGGATCTCATCTCCAGAATATGCCCCAAGTACATTTTATTCAGGTTTTTTCTTTTTTGCAATATGGTGAATATCTTGGATATTTCAGGTCCTGAGATCATTTTTCTTGCATGTGATGACTCCTTTTTAGTTGTTACTTATGTTCCTATATCTTTCTGTCATTCCTAAGAATTGTAGACATCTATTTCTGTAGAATTTCCTTTTCTTGCAAACACACTAAGATAAAGTGTCATTTGTTGCATACTTGGGATCTTGCACATTTTGTGTCTGTTTGTACTCGCACTACATTATAAAGTGCCATTGGGGGGGGGGGGTTGATCTACCTTTGTCAAGTGAGTGTTCCTTCCACAAAATTATCCTCATGATGTGTGTCAAGAAAGTGATCCTTCCACGATACCATCCTTTATATGTGTTTGTACTTTCTTCTGCACTTTCCATGTTCCTAGTTCTTCGACAGGTAGTTGTTCTTGGCGTTCTATTTTGATGTACCTATCATGCCTCTCCCTTCTCAACATTATGGGGGGTATCTCTTGTTGTTTCTAATGCTTCCTTTGTTCAATGGAGTGAGCTATGTATTCAATATTTTTTCCTATGTAATAGGTGGATACAATGGCTAGGTACCTATGCATTTTGGTGAGATGGATCATTTACCATATGGACACTCTTTCATTCCAATTTTGGAGGCATCCTTCCATCTTTTGATCAAATCTTCATACTTTGTTTTTTTTTTCATATGTATCTTTTAATTCTGATGTCTGCCTTTGTTTTCCATCAAGATTTGATTAGTGTCATTTGAGGGCACTCATGCAGATTACAGTTTTCTCTACTTGATCATGTTCTATTATAGTGGAGGTTCCAACAGTTATTCTTAGATGGTGTTTTCAGCTTCATGCTTCAGTGGCATTCTTCATGTTCATCCTTTGTTCCTATTTTATGGGACATTCTCTAGTTTGGAGGCTTCTTCAAACCTTCACTAGTCTTTATTTATTTTCGAAGAGGGGGTTTTCCCACTGGGTTTTCTCCTTTTCTCCTCTTTACAGATATTTTTTTACTTGGGTACCTGATCAGGCCATGTTGTTGGGACTCATTTCCTGCTTTCAGTAGTTGTTTCTAGGTTTTAGCTACTCCCTAAGTTTATCTTAAGGGGGGTGTTAGAGTAATAATTTATTTCACTTATTAATTAAATCATTTTGATTTAATTATTATCTCACTTGTTATCTCGTTTACTTAAGCTAAAATTCAGGCATATACTAATTAATTATTTTATTAATTATATCATGCAACCTAGGTTTTCCCCTTTTAGGGTTTTGAACACCTTTATAAGGTTTGATCTCTTTGTAATTATTAATTATCTAAGCATGCTATTGTATTGAGGATTTTTTCTCCATTGTTTGTACATGATGTTCCTCTTTCATTGATCTGTTATTTATGACCTCCATACCTTTTGCTTCTCTCTTTCTATGACAGGTTTTCATGCAAGTGATTCTTGGGAGCTGTAGGGTTGAGTTTTCATCAACTCCAATAATTTCCACATTAAACTAATTCCTTTCTCAAATAAGAAAGGTGGCTAGGGACCAACCAAAAGGGTCCTAGCAAAAACAATATTGCTAATTGTCATGGTCACAACTTATGACTCTTCTTTTCAATATAAAATTCCTTGTCACAAATAAATACAATACTTCCCCTTTATAAATAAACCAAATATATTGTTTAGTACAAATTGCAAATGCTTAGAACCAAAATTATTGATAGCCAAGATATTGGTTTGTTAAAAAATTAGACTAAACTATATTGAACTTTTTATAAACTATCATATGCAACTATATTGATGAATATACTGAACTATAACATCAATTGTACTAAAACTAATCAACACAAATGAGTGATATTTTCAAGATTAGTTTGAAGTCTAGGCTAGCTTATTTTTGACATCAAGGACAACAAAGAGGTGGGAATTAACAAACTCCCCCTTTTTCTTTGTTGGCAAAAATGACTAATAACCCACCATTCTCCCCCTTTTTTGTCAACAAAGGCAAATAATATTGCTGAAAAATGAACTGAAAGAGAGACACTTAATGAAGAAAGAAGTCAGAAGATCCAATGTAACAAGTCAAAAATACCAAACCATGATCGATAAGTTGTATAATTGTGAAACTAAATAGAGGAAAGTTTATACAAAACATAACAATGTCATCAAGATAACCTTGTTCTAGAAGTGTACACAAAACATAACAATCTCATCAAGATAACCTTAGTCTGATCAAAATGTGCAGATCTGTCATATCAACCAAGGATAAAAAAAGATCCTTTACAAAAAATCATTATAAAAGAATAAACTTGTAGCAGTCTATCTTATCAAGTGAATTTGCATATCATTTTAGACTGCAGAGAGAAACTGAATTGCACAAATATATATATATATATATATACATATATATA
>MU223158.1:199429-220503 GCA_018584345.1 Thuja plicata
TTATATATATATATATATATATATATATATATATATATATATATATATATATATATATATATATAAGCCTTATCAATTCAGTCTTAATATCCTTCCAAATAAATAATAAAACATGTCTGTCAGCAGCATATAACCAATTATCCATAAAATATAAACTATTGTTAGTTGGCTGACTCTAAATGCTTAACTCGGTCAACACTGAAATTCTTCAACGCCCAACCAACACTGTAATGCCCAAGTGAACTCAGTTAGAACTAAAAATCACTTTGGTCCTCTTCAATTCCCAAGAGTACTTGGCATGAATTGATTATGCTCGGATAGGATTAGACATTTGTGTAATCATCACTATACTTGTGTAAACATTAATGACAATACACAATTGAATAATTTTCATCAACAGGTAGATCATCAGAAGTGATCAAAATTGTAAGCCTTAACCGACCCCTTCCATTCTGCAGATAGTGAAGCTTTGTGGGTTTCATCCCCACCGCAATTTTTAGCTTCTAACAGGGGCTTTCTGCGTTACCAAAACTTGTGTCATGTGTCTATACATTTCATGAATGTTTGTATAAATGTTTTACATGCTAATTATTTTATGAATTGACATTACATACACAAAGATAGAATAGCACAAACGGTTGGTAATACAATGTATTAATTATAAAAGGATAAAGTTTAATTGATAAAATTTATGAGGGTACTGATTCACCCCTCCCCTCTCAGTACACCATTTCATTATTTCCAACAATTGGTATCAGAGCTAGATCTTTTATTTGAAAAGTTTAAAGACTTAAGAGAAAAGATCATACAATGGAAAGGTACAAGCTAGACAAGATTATTGAGAATCAGAAGTTAGAGATATAGATCTTCTATGAACAATATAAAGAAGCTAGAATCAAGATAAGATAGTTGTTGGATGATAGAAAGATTATGGCATCTCGCTATAATGAAACAGACTATCATAAAGAGGAGATACCTGATCTATTTGAGTCATCACAATCTGCATCTAGCAAAGCATCGGACACATCTGAAGAGAGCATCACAAATCTAAATGAAATCAATCAACATCTGGCTGGATAAGTGAAATCTCTACAAATTGGTCAAGAGATACATATGGTAAGAATGATTGATGTCATGAACAATGCTAGACAAGCTAAGCAAGAAAGAACACTAGCTATTGATGACAGGAGGAAGATTAATTAAAAGCTAAAAGAGAAAGAGTCAAAAATACAAAGACTTACTAAACATCATCATGAGATCACCCATTAGATTATTCTTATGAGTCAGGAGGCAAACCAGATAAACATAGAACTCATTGAAATAATATAAGCTATTGGTAAGCTAAGAGAAGAAAATGAAAAACTGAAGCATGAAGTGAGAATTCAGCAACAACATAATGACATGATCAAGAGAGCTGAAGAAAACACCAAAAGGATGGATGATTTTCTGGATGGACAAAGAAGAGTCAACAGTAATACCGGACTAGGGTATATCAAGAATGAAGAATCACCATACCAAGCTTATCCAAAGAATGTCTACACAAATTCAAGACCAAGAAGGCAGTCATGCAATCACTGTGGAAAACCAGGCCACACATTAAATGTCTGTAAGAGAAAAATAAAAGGTATTCCTAAATCCACACCTTCATTCATTTGAAATTGTTATAAATGTAACAAGAAAGGACATAAAGAATATGAATGTAAATCTGAGGTGCAACAACCAAAGAAAGAAACCTACATGGACAAATATTGTCCTACTTGCAAAATATTGTTAGTAATAACTAAGAGGGAGGGTGAATAAGTGGCCTCAAAAATTAATCCTTAAATCAACCCTTAAAACTTATAACCATAGATTATGTCTCAAGTTATCTTCTATCCTACAAGATGTATGCCTTGAAATACTTTTATCAATTTACTACTTTTCAGATTGCTTTGTAAATCTCTCTTTTGTATGATTACTGATAAGCAGTTAAATATTTACCGAAACACAGTAAATATGCAGAGTATATCAATCAATCCAGAATTGCATATGTGAAATATAAAATAGTAAAGTAATAAAACATAATCATATAACACATGGATTTTTAACGTGGAAACCCTGTTAAGGAAAAAGCCATTAGGACCAGTACCCCAAATTTTCACTCTTCTGAAGCGAGCCCTATTAGGAGCCAACCCTATTAAAGGTTACAAACACACTGTTAGGTGTGACCTTGTTAGAGGATTTAAAAATAGTTTGTCACATAGTATCTGGCATCTAATGTTTTCATCCTTGATCAAACACTCACTTGTCCTATCAATAGGTATCGGGCATATCCAATGCTACTTTTATGATCAAACTTTTTGATACTCCTTGGGATGTATCTCAATTGTAAAAGACTTTTAAGTCCTTCTCGGTTAAGAGGCTTTATGCTTCAATGGTTAAACTGAAAAACTAATGATTTGTTCATACATAAAACTCAATTGCATATTTTCAGATCTATTTTAAGTCCATTACCTCTCTAATCAATAGAATCACGTATACCTTTGCTCCATGTTGTTCTGCTATGTGATGTTGTCTCATTGTTCATCAGTGTCTGCATAATCTAGCTCTTTCTTCAGATTGTTGACCACGACTGAAAAAAGACTTTCTTCTCCTTCATATTCACTTTATCATCTTTCCTCTATTCTCTTTTTCACCCCACACACCAATTCATAATGAATTGGGTTTGTCTCTATATAGACATGATTTCCCCTTTTCTTGGCTTTCTTGATTCTTGGCGTGTTCCACAATTCTCGCCAATAGATTTAAAGAAAACTCCTGATTTATCTCAAAGAGATCTTCTTGTCAACTGGACAAATCAACTTTAAATCAATTACTTATCTCCAGCTTTATCTAGATGTTTAAAACAATGATAAGTATCTGTTAATTCTATCTTTAGCTTCTTGACAGCTAAGCATTTTGTCATTTTTTGAGCTCTCTGTTCTATTGGTGAGCACTTCAGTTAGTCATCAGTGATAACTGACTGTTCCTTTGGTGTGACTTTAGTTTTCATTAGGATCTCCATCCTTGTCTTTTCCGTCGGGCAACACTGAAATTGTTTCCATCGATTTACTCTGTGTTTTGCTCATCGGGCAACACTGTAACTTTGCTCGTCAGTAATGCAGTGCATTAGCTTGTCGGGTAACATTGTGACTCTACTCTTTTACTCTGACCGTCAGTGTATGCAGTCACTTAGTGAATACTTGACTTGTATGCATTAGTGATAGCATAGCCTTGATTCATTGGTTCTTTTAAGTCTTTGGTAGTATTTCCATGACCATATAGATTATATCAAGTTGACATTAATGAAAATACAATACATTAACTAATTTAATGTCTTGCATGATCATCAACTTAACATCTTCAAACATTCAATCAGTTACATGTCATCAATCTCTCCCTTTGGCATTGATGGAAATATACTACATTATCATACTATACTATTACTAATACAATATGCAATATACAATTTCATCAAGCTTTTCTAATGTAACTATTACAAATGTCTGGCTATCGGTAAGCTCAAATAGCTTTGATTTGATTCTTGCAAATTTTTTTCTGTCTTCAATCCCTTCACTTGATAGATGTAGAATCTTTCTTTCTCTGATGTGATGTGTTCTCTTTATGTGTCAAACTCTCTCCCTTTGATTGTTCTCCTTTCTTGTGATGTCTCTTGTTAGCAATTCTCTTCCTTTGTGTGTACTCTCCCTTTCTTGTTATATTTCTCCCTTTGGATACTTTGATGGAAATATGATCTCTCCTTGAGTTGATAATGGATATAATCTCTATATGATAATGATATATCTCTCTCCCTTTGGCAGCAATGCCAAACAAACATCTTTTCACGCAAATATTTGACAGTAGTGTCAAATGGATCCTTTCTATCCATAATATATTCCTTGAATTTCCCAATCCATCAGTAATAACTTTGGTGCTTGGAGTAGATAAATACCTTGATGTGTATAGATTTGTCTTTGAAGTTCATCTCTCTACTTGCATCAACATGAATTTTATTCTGATAATATGTAGGCTGATGCAGCCTTCTAGTCAGCTTACTGACCAGTAGACAAGGGTCTGAGCCCTAGTCTCTTTCTCAAGTACTCAAATGCATCCTTGGGCAGTGGCTTGGTGAAGATATCAGCCAATTGTTCCTTTGATTGCACATACTCTAGTATCACCTCCTTTGCCTGAACTTATTCTCTCAAATAATGATACTTGATGGAAATATGCTTTGTTTTAGCATGCATGACTGGATTTTTGAAAATGTTTATTGCACTTGTATTATCACAGTAGAAAATTACTGGTTCTAAAATTTTCATATGCATACCTTCCAATAACTGTTTGATCCATGCAATATTTGAGCAGTTTGCAGCAGTAGCAACATACTCTGCTTCTACAATAGACTAAGAGATGCATCCTTACTTCTTGTTGATCCATGTGACAATTCTATCACCTATAAAGAATGCTCCTTCAGTTGTGCTCTTCTGGTCATCAATATTTCAAGCCCAATCAGGATCAGTAAAAACCTTAAGTTCAAATTTTCCTTCTCTTCTATACCATAAGCCATATTCCTTGGTATTCTTCAGATATCTTAAGATTCTTTTCACAACAGTCATATGTGATTCTCTAGGATTAGCATAAAATCTAGCAACTATTCCTACTGCGTGTGCAATATCTAGTCTAGTATGTACAACATACATGAGTTTTTCAATCATTGATCTGTACAAAGTCTGATTTACTTCTGATGACTTGTCCTCCTTTGTCAATTTGCATCCAGTTTCCATCGGTGTTCCAACTGGTTTGGATTCTTCCATCTTGAATATTTTCAGTACTTCTTTGATGTACTTGGATTGTGTAATGAAAATACCTTCATCTTGTTGCATGATCTGTAGACCAAGAAAGAATTTGATCTCACCAAACATAGACATCTCAAACTCTTTGCTCATTTCATTTGCAAATGATTTGCATAGCATATCATTTCCTCCAAATATGATTTCATCAACAAATATCTCAGCAATCAAAATTTTAGCACCATTATCTTCCTTCAAATAAAGATTATTGTTTTCACTAGTCCTTACAAATCCAATACTTATAAGATAGGAATGAAGTCTTTCATACTAGGATCGGGGTGTTTGTTTCAATGCATACAGGGCTTTGTGTAGTCTACATACCATGTCCCTCTTGTTTGGATCAACAAACCCTTCTGGTTGTTCAATGAATACCTCTTCTTCAAGTATTCCATTTAGGAATGCAGACTTGACATACATTTGATATACCTTGAATCCTTTACATGCAGCATAAGCAAGTAATATTATCCCTCCTTCTAGCCTAGCAACGGGTGCAAAGGTTTCTCCATAGTCAATCCCTTCTTCTTGTGCATACCCCTTGCATACAAGTCTTTCTTTATTTCTAGTGACTTCTTAATTTTCATTCAGCTTATTCTTGAATATCCATTTTGTACCGATGACATTCTTGTCATCTTATCTTGGTACAAGTGTCCATGTCTTGTTTTTCTCTATCTTCTCAATATCTTCATTCATAGAACTTATCCATTCATCATTATCTAGTGCAACATTGACAAATTTGGGCTCATAATCACAAATAAGACATCTTGTATTTAGAGACTTACTTCTAGTTCTCATACCAACCTTTTTATCTCCTGTGATCTGGTTCTGTGGATGGTTCCTTCTAACATATCTTGCAAGTACAGGTTTAGCTCTTTGTCTATCAGCTTGATCATCATTTTTTTCTTCATCCTGTTCTCCATCACTTTGTGCATCATCTTGAGCAATATTCTGATCGTCGGTATTTGCAGCCTGATGCTCGGGTGCAATGATCTATTGCTCGGGAGCTCTATATTGTTGGTCAGGTAGAGTGCCAGGTTCCTCATTGTAAGCAACCCTATTGTAGTCTTCTATTTCTTTAGTGCTTTCCTTTTCATTCTTCTCTACAAATTCATCTATCTTTACATTTGCACTTTCAACAATTTTGTTAGAGGCTTTATTTAGACATTTATAAGCCTTTCTCTTGGTAGAATACCCTAGAAAGATTCCTTCATCACTCTTGGATTCAAGTTTTCCATTTCTATCATCTTTTAAGATATAACACTGACTGCCAAAATTTTTGAAATAACTTACAATGGGTGTGTATCCATACCATAGCTCATAAGGTATCTTTTTGGTGTCTTTCTTCAATTATACTCTATTCAATGTGTAAACAATAGTACTGACAGCTTCCCTCCAGAAGATTTGGGTGATGCCTTTCTCTATCATCAGTGTCCTTGCACAATCAACTATGGATTTGTTCCTTCTTTCAACAATTCCATTTTGTTGTGGTGTTCTCAGTGTAGAGACCTGTCTTTTGATTCCATGCTCATTACAAAAGTTAGTGAATTCATCTAAAAAAAATTCCCCTCCTCTATCTGACCTTAATCATTTCAATTATTTACCACTTTATTTCTCAACCATTTCTTTATACCACTTAAACATCTTAAATGCTTCTGATTTATCTTTTAGAAACATGATTGTCATCATTCTAGAGTAATCATCAACAAAGAGAATAAAATATATATCTCCATAATAACTCTTTGTCCTCATAGGTCCACATAAATTGGTTTGGACTAAGTCTAGAAAGGAATTAGATGTATGGGTTTTTCTTTTGAAACTAGACTTTGTCATCTTACCTTTTTGACAATTCTTACACATGATGTTGTCAAGCTTGGTCATCATCGGTAAGCCTCTGACATTTCTCTTTTTGCTAATCTTTATCATGTTTTCAAAGTTCCCATGACACAATATTTTCTTCCACAACCATATGTCTTTGTTTGTAGAAATCAAACAAGTGGTGTTAGTATCATTCAGATAGAATAAGTTACCTTTTTTCTGCTCACCGGTACCAATCAGATTTCCTGATTTATTAAATATCTTTGCCTTCTTATTTTCAAATGCTACTCTATGACCTGAATTATTCAACTGAGAAACACTCAATAGATTATAATTCAATCCATTTATCCAATAAGCATTTTTACATTTTATCTGGTTATTCAGCATTATGGTTCCTCTACCTTCAATTGGACACGGTGTGTCATTACCCATTCTTACTGAACCACCTTTATAGTATTCAAAAGTCTCAAAATTTTGCTTATCACTGATCATATGATGAGTGCAGCCACTATCTATGATCCAGACTTCATTTTTACTAAATTTGGATATGAGTGCAGTTTCTACATACCTTTCTTCATCATCATCTGAATCATCCTTTACAGCCACAAACACCATTTCAATGTCTTCATCAGATTCGGTGTTAGTATCATCATCTTTGCATTTTTCTAGATATCTGGCCTTCTTTCCTTTGTCCTTGTAGTCTTGGGTATCTCTTCTTTCTGATTGTTGGTAGCTTCTGTAATCACCTCTGTCATACTTCTTTTGAAATGATATGTCATTACTTCTATCATCTTTTCTTCTGTTAGGACATCTTGCAAAAAAGTGTCCAATCTCTTTACAATTAAAACAAACAAGTGGTGATTTAAATTTGTATTTACCTTTGCCTCTTTGCATTCTTCTATCCATAAGTGCTTCAATTTCATCAAGATCCTCTTCTTCACTTTCATTATCACTATCTTTTCTCATAGTGTTTTTATGACTTGATTTACTTATTCTCATAGAAGTTTTGAATGCAGACTCTATGTTTGGTAAGACACTATTATCAAAATTATTCATCTCAAATGAAATCAGTCTTCCCATCAAACTGTCTAGAGTAACATTGATATTTGCTACTGCTCTCATTTCTTGAATGGCAGATACTCTAATAGCATAAGTAGGCAGGTTCTTAGAATTTTATTTACCACTGTATCTTCTTCTAGTACACCTCCAACTCCTCAGATAGAAATGACTACCTCTTTGATTCTTGTGTTGTACTGAGTGATGTTTTCACCTTCTTTCATTTTGAGATCATCAAACTTTCCTCTAAGGATTTTTGCCTTGGCTCTCAAAACATTTTTTTTACCACCATGTACAAGCATCAATTTGTCCCACATCTACTTTGTAGTCTTGTAGGTTTTGACATCTTCAAATTCAGCATCGGAGAGTGAGGAAGAAATCTTTATCATCATGCAATTTTTCTCATGCTTCTCTCTCAATTGTTCAACTATTGGTGCTCTTGTGGGAAACACATATTCAACATATAAGTATTGAGTAGCATCATTACCAATACCTGATAAGTGGACTCTTATTCTACTCTTCCATGAAGCAAAATTATCTTTGTTCAAATTGGGCACATCTCGTATGTTCATCTTGTGATCTTTGACTTAGGTCTTGAAACCTTCCTTCTAAGCACACAAGCTCTGATACTAATTGTTAGTAATAACTGAGAGGGGGGCTGAATCAGTGGCCTCAAAAATTAATCCTTAAATCAACCCTTAAAACTTATAACCATATATTATGTCTCAAGTTATCTTCTGTCCTACAAGATGTATGCCTTGAAATACTTTTATCAATTTACTACTTGTCAGATTTCTTTGTAAATATCTCTTCTGTATGATTACCGATAAGAAGTTAACTATTTACCAAAACATAGTAAATATGCAGAGTATACCGATCAATCCAGAATTGCATATGTGAAATTTAAAATAGTAAAGTAATAAAACATTATCACATAACACATGGATTTTTAACATGGAAACCTTGTTAAGGAAAAAACCACTGGGACCGATACCCCAAATTTTCACTCTTATGAAGTGAGCCCTGTTAGGAGCCAACCCTATTAAAGGTTACAAACACATTGTTAGGTGTGACCTTGTTAGAGGATTTAAAAATAGTTTTTCACCTAGTATCTAGCATCTAATGCTACCATCCTTGATCAAACACACACTTGGCCTATCAATAGGTATCGGGCATATCCAATGTTACTTTTATGATCAAACTTTTTGATGCTCCTTGGGATGTATCTCAATTGTAAAAGAATTTTAAGTCTTGTTCAGTTAAGAGGCCTTATGCTTCAATGGTTAAACTAAAACACTAATGATCTGTTCATACATACAACTCAATTGTAGATTTTTAGATCTATTGTAATTCCATTGCCTCTCTAATCAATATAATCACTTATACCTTTGCTCCACGTTGTTCTTCTCTATGATGTTGTCTCACTATCCGTTGGTGTCTGTAGAATCTAGCTCTTTCTTTAGCTTGTTGATCAGTACTGGAAGAAGACTTTCTTCTCCTTCAAATTCTCTTTAGCATCTTTCCTCTATTCTCTTTTTCACCCCACACACAAATTCGTAATGAATTGGGTTTGTCTCTATATAGACATGATTTCCCCTTTTCTTGGCTTTCTTGATTCTTGGTGTGTTCCACAATTCTCGCCAATAGATTTAAAGAAAACTCTTGATTTATGTCAAAGAGATCTTCTTGCCAACTGGACAAATCAGCTTTAAATCAATTACTTATCTCCAACTTTATCTCAATGTTTAAAACAATGATAATTATCTGTTAATTCTATCTTTAGCTTCTTGACAGCTAAGCATTTTATCATTTTCTGAACTCTCTGTTCTATCGGTCAACACTTCAGTTAGTCATCGGTGATAACTGACTGTTCCATTGATGTGACTTCAGTTTTCATCAGGATCTTCATCCTTGTCTTTTCTGTTGGGCAACACTGAAATTGTTTCCATCGGTTCACTCTGTGTTTTTCTCGTCGGGCAACACTGTAACTTTGCTCGTTGGTAATGCAGTGCATTAGCTCCTCGGGTAACACTGTGACTCTACTTTTTTACTCTAACCGTGGATGTATGCAGTCACTTAGTGAATACTTGACTTGTATGCATTATTGATAGCATAGCCTTGATTCATTGGTTCTTTGAATTCTTTGGCAGTATTTCCATGACCATACATATTATATCAAGTTGACATCAATGACAATACAATACATTAACTGATTTAATGTCTTACATGATCATCAACTTAACCTATTCAAACATTCAATCAGTTACATGTCATCAAATACATGGGCACACATCTCTTGAATGTCAGAAGAAGAAAAGGCAAGCTTGGAAGCCTAAAGAAAATGAAAATGCTTATCAACCAAAAAGAGTCGGTAACTCATATGTTTGGGATTATAACACATGGGAAAACTACACAACATGTGGAAGATTTGGACACATAGCTGCAAACTGCATGAGACAATGGATGAGAAAGTTTAGGAGTTGAACTAACCCCAGAATGGCATGTTTACACTATCATAAATTTGTTCATCTGAGAAAGGATTGCAGAGATCGAGTGACAAAGACAAGCACCTTTTCCAATGGAAACACCATTGAAGACATCAAAAAGATGAGAAACAAAATGTGGAGGAAAGCTACAAACACTGAAGATGTTGGACCAAGCAATGCAAATGGTGACACCTTATCCAATGGATCTGGTGACATCACCACCCCCACTTAAGCAGAACAAGTAAGTATGGAACTGCATTATACCAAGTTATATTTTGCATCACTTCCATTATACATTGATGAAATGCCAAACTAGCATGATTAAAGATGCACTATGGTATTACTTGTTATGATTCTATGAATTCAATCTCATCATTCAATGCTTACCAAAAATCATCAGTGTACATACAAATCTAAGTTGTCTATACTTATCGAGCATCGTCGGTTAACACATAAAAAACTAAGCCGCTAGTGTAAACTAAGCTTCGTTGGTAATCATGTAAAAAGATAATGTTGTCGTTGCCATATACCAAGATCTGTTGGTAAATAGTGAAATGAGTTGACACCTAGCTCGAGCATCACATTCTCACCTAGAATAAAGTGTGTATTCTACCCAACAACTTTGTCTTCAAACATTGAGAAGTGGGTGAGCATTTATGACATGACTTAGGGTAAAAAGTCTATAAATAGTTGATAGAAGAACTCATTATTAGCAAAGCAATTTGAGTAAAGAAGCAGAGAAAAACTAGAGCACGAAGAGACCAGATTGCAGAGCGACTTCAACCCTATTCACCGCACTCATAAAGATTCACAACAGTCACAGAAGGTTGAAGTATGTAACAACATTCACCAAGAACTATGTTTTCTTTTACGGGAAAAAGCCCTAATTTTTGAAATGATGGAAACTACTTCACAAACCTCCAAGATCAAGAATACAAAGGAGAAAAAGGTTAATCTAATCAAGAATTCCACTTGTGAAGAACGTCATTACAAGATATTTCCCAAGGTTTCTTCACAACCCGACAACGCTGGTGCATTCTCTAGTATATCAGCTAGGGTTTTGCTTGTTGAGGACACCCAAGCGTATATTCACTGCAAGATTACAGAAATAGGAGATCTTGAGGTTGATTATGCTTACAAAAATCTTTACAAAGATGATGGAACAATCAAAGAAGAACATAAGCACATTGAAGTGAAAGGGCTCACAAATGCCCTATTATTCCCAAAGGAATTCAAGATTGAATAGATTTGATTAGTGCTAAGCAGAGTGCATGACCAAAATATGTGGTTGGATGAGCCAAAACCGATAACTAGGGATGTTGTACATGCTATTACCGGTTATCCTATAACCAATAAAGCAAAGGCACTAAAGCACCCCCCTCACGTTGACATTAAAAAGACTATAGCAGCAGTATGGGATGGAAGAGGATTAAAGGTATCCACCATCACAGATGATGAAATGAAATTTGGAGCATGTGTCTTAGGATACAAAATCGTTCAGGCTAATAGGATGAATAGTATTACATCTAGAGAAGTGGATATAGCACACAAAATTATTAAGAAGGGACTGCAGTTAGATCTACCAAAACTTCTACTAAGGCAATTAGATGAGAACATGAGGACAATCAGGACTGCAAAGTCTAACTCATGTAAGTTTGGCTCACTCATTATGTGCATATTTTTCTATTTTCAAGAATCCTTCCCATCTATCGGTAATGTCAAATGGGACACTACCTGGCCAGTGACCACACAGATTAGTGAGTTCATCAAATCACTAGGAGATAATTTTGAACCAGTCATGGATGAATACTTCACTAGATTCAAAGACAGAATGCAGAAGAGGATGACGATACCAGAACAACTGGTAGAAAAGTACAAGACTAACATTTTATTTATGGTGGACACTGATAACACCTTTATCAAACCAGCTATATCAAGGATAGCATGGTTAACACCACTTGACTATGAAATCAACATATATCAAGCAACAAATGTTATTGAGGCATTGTTGAATGAACCATTGGAAAAGTCACAACCTAAGTTTGGAACTAATGAGGAAGCCAAGGAAAGGATAAAAATTGGCTTAGTTGTGAAGAAAATTGATAGGAAGAAAGAGAAAATGGTTAAGACATTGAAGAAAAAGTTGTTGGTAAATGAAGAGGAAACATAACAGACATAAGAAACCAAGGGTCAGTCACCCGTCGGTGAAGCTAAGAAGGTGAGTGACTCAGAATCAACATAGTTTGATGCACCACCCTCGAAGAAGCCTAGGAAAACTATTGCAGAGAGGAAAAGGAGTCAAACTGCTAATGCAGACTCAACATCTTTCAATAAATGTCAAGTGAGGACCTATAAAAGAAAGCCTCAAACCGGGAAAAAGGCCCCGACAAAAAGAAGAAGGCTAATCAGAACTAAGGAAGACGTGGAAGACACCAAAAAAGATGAAGAATCTATCAAGAACATACTTCCTTCTACAATTGATGAGGTATGTTCAGCTACCATCAAGTCAAGTTCAATCACAGACCCTAAGATTGGGAAATGGATAACATTGGATCCCGAGGATAAAAATAAAATAGAGGAGTCAATTATGACAATAATGAGCATATTCAAATATGTTCCAATACAGTTTGAAGACAAAAATTTCTAAAGAAATTCTAGAGAGACTCTCAAGTAGGTGGACATATGCTCTAAAGGAAGAGAAACAAATAAGGGAAAGAGTCATAGTTTCAGTTATGCCACCTGAATCTAAGATGGAAGAGATTGAAGAAATGATGAAGAAACACTCCAAAAGGTTCTCACCAAAGTTAAGAGCCTACAAAGTGCTATAGGGACATCTAATTGAGCTAGACAGAAAAAGTGAGGATGAATGGAGAAAGATACTTGATGTACCTAAAAAGGACACAAGTCCCGAGCCACAAATAGCACTCACTAACAAGCCACACAATGAAGAAGATCAGGCTAAACCGAGCCCCAAACATATTCTTATAACTGATGAGGGTGTTAATGAAGAAGCATTGAACACAAAATCCAACAAGGATATGGACACTGCAAATGAAACATGGCCCGATAATACTATCATTGATATTGCTAGAGGAGATCCTGCAGATGAGGTACAGAAAGATGAAGATGTCACTGTTGTCCCAGCCCAAACCGATGAAAAAGACACAACTACAGATGCTTCACAGGTGAATATACTGAGCCAAATACTAATGTTAATACAATCTATTAACATAATCTCACAAAAGGAAAACTCACCTAAGCCTGATGCAAGCATACACGAGGATAAGGGTAATGATGAACAGAAAGATACAACTAATGAAAAAAATGTAGTAGATAGAGAACCAAAAGAAATAGATGGATAGAACAAAGATAATGGTGAAGAAGAGAAGAAAGTTGATGCTACTCCTAAGGATATCGAAGGAGATGCTGCAGATAAACCGAAGGTTGATGTGGAGACGTCCACTCCCAACCGACAGGCAGATACTGAGCAGTAGGAAAAAGACACAACACCATAAAAGCCTTCATCAAGCACATCTAACCAAGAAAAGGATCTTGATTTGGTGCTACATTCAAGTGCTTCCCACTCAACATCCAAGAAGAAGAAGAAAAATAAGACCAATCTGCAGGTAACACTGGATGAAATCATTGAGATACCGAAGTGTGACCCTTCTACATTGGATTTTGAATCTCTCAGAGAGTATGGGAAATATGTCAAAGGAAAGCTATGCAAGAAAAGCTAAGGAAGGAGCACAAATAATCCCTAGTGTTAGAAACTACAAGGGATATATTGACACAAATAGTGCCTGTCATAGATGTTGATCAAGATGCCCCCATCCTTGATCAACTTGTCATTCTAATCAAGGCCATCACATCTCAGAATGTGGATGCAGAAAAAGAAATTGAAGAACGGGCAGAACAAAAATATCAATACAAATTGATAGAAAAGATCAGCCAAGAAGTGGAAGAGAACAAGGTAAAGCTCTCAGAACTTGCAAATGAATTAGACATAATTTTTGAAGTTATTGCCTTAATACAAAAGTTGTACACTTTAGAGAAATTTAGTAAGGAAAATAGTGATGAGATTGCACAAATAGATTCTGATCTAAATACAAGTGCACATAGTCTAACCACAAATGACAATGCAATCAAGATGCATTTGGAAAAGATTATGAAATCTAGAAGGTTAAGACAGGAAATTATAGAGGCAGAAACCAAGTTTAGAGATGAGGTTACCGAGCTAAAGACTCTAATGCTACCAAATCTTACACTTCTGCAATAGCACATGACTTTGACAAGACAGTTAATTGCCACCCCAGAGATGTCTATAGTAGACAAGATCTATGATATGCATGCCCAAATCACACTGGAGCAAATGATTCTTGAACACCTATAAGAGAAATGGGAGAAACTATTGAAACTATATTTTTGATAAGTTGTAAGTATACACCTTTGCCCTTACTATCAAAAAGGGGGGAAATGATATGTACAGTAGTAAAAAGGGGGATAATGATACGATACAAAGGGGGAAATGATATCAAGATAAGGTGAAAAGAGAGTATAGTATAAAGGCAGGTGTACATGTATATACATATACTATACCGGCATATATATAGGGGGAGTCATAAATGACAAGGTAAACACATGGTGTACATACTACACATTTTAGTATTTTTCACATATCATTTTTGGATACTAATGTCAAAGGGGGAGATTGATGACACATTTTTCCATTAGTATGCAAAGGGAAAATAGTTTTTGAACCATCAAGAACACCTACACCGAAAGACATGCTTTCAATACAAATTGAAAGTACAAAAAAGGTCGCCGAAAGTGTTAAGTTCAAGAGAAACCCGACAAGATAGATCACAAGAGAAACCCGACACAGTTTGCATGTTCAACCCAAAAATGTTGAAGTATAAAATGATAGAGCAAGGGAACCTGACGAACAGTTCATAGAAGGAACACCGATAGACAGACAACAGAGAAACTTGAGCATCAGTCACCGAAAGTTAGTTATATCCCGAGAAATGTGGATATGACTTCCACGTCAGATAAAACACTTATGTTTTATATTTAGCATTTTGATTTGATTTAAAACCATTTCTTGAGGGACAAGCATTGTAATTGTAATAGTTTTAATTAGTCTAACTAATTAAAAACATGCAAACTAGGAGATCAAGTTCAATTTGTAAAACCTTTGATCATAGAGTTATCTTTGTAATACGTGAAACTTAATTAGGACAATATATTGTATAAATAGATGTGTAATCATTATTTTCATACAAATGTGAGGATGATAGTAGCCAAGGAGCACATCTATGGATCAGACTAAGATTTTCAAGCAAGAACATCAAAAGATGAATTAGGTTATCAAGAACCCGATTCAAGGCTACCGAGCAACAAAGGTATTGGTCAATCACAAAGGTGATACATTATACTTGTAATCTTTAATAGATCTGTAATTAGAAATTGTAGATTGCATACACTTAGGTCACTGAATATTTTTTACTACATTATAACAAGTGTAGCAAATAGAAGAAACCCTTTCAAGAAAGGTGGATTTAACAATCCTTTGTAAATCTCTTAACCGAGTGCACACTAAATAGTGTTGCTAAATCTCTTAACAGAGTAGACCTTAACCAGTCTCTACATAGTAATCCTAACAGGGTAGATCATCAGAAGTGATCAAAATTGTAATCCTTAACCGACCCCTTCCATTCTGCAAATAGTGAAGCTTTGTGGGTTTCATCCCCACCGTAGTTTTTACCTTCTAACAGGGATTTTCTGCATTACCAAATCTTGTGTCATGTGTCTATACATTTCATGAATGTTTTACATGCTAATTATTTTATGAATTGATATTACATACACAAAGATATAATAGCACAAATGGTTGGTAATGCAATGTATTGATTACAAAAGGATAAAGGTTAATTGATAAAAGTTTTGAGGGTACTGATTCACCTCTCCCCTCTTAGTGTACCATTCTATTATTTCCAACAGAAGAGAAGTTAAAAATATTTTACCACTATCAAGATATAAAGAAGTACTATCATAAAGAAATTACAAGAATTTCCATAATATATTCAAATGAAAGATAGATCTTTCAACAATAACAAAAAAAAATAGTTGATTTTTTGAGAGATGTCCTTCATAAAAACCTACAAAAGTACCCAAATATTGAAGGACTATTAAATCCTTGAGTACAAATGTGTCAAAAAGCTATATAATTGTTGACCACTTGGGTCTTTGACTTGAATCAAATTTATATTCTCGTGATGTTACAACTAGTAAGTGATTTCTTAAACTTTTTGAATGTTCAGCCAAGAAATTTGAATTTCCTTTATATGATGTTGGTTTTGCCTTTAAATAAGGAACATCCCTATCATACTAAATGTATTTATTTGCCAATTTCTACCTTAAATTTAGTTTATCTATGGTAGCCTTCTCTATTTGAGAACAAAGATATGAATTAGTTCTATCTAATTCATTAGCACTATTTTGACATTCAACCAACATAAGTTATAATTTGTCAATTCTCTCTTGAAGCTTTATAATTTCCTTCTTTGCATCTACCAATTGTCCATAATAATCTACTATGATGATGTTCTCTAAAAATTCTCCAATTTCATTTACCATACAAATTTTATTATTATCTTTGGATATTACTTGTTGTAAACAATATATATTACTTTAAGTTTTACTTCATGTGATACAAACTGAACCATTTTTTTAAAATCTGACATCCAGTGGTTGTAAAGACAACTATAAAAAAAATTTCATAGATTTGACTAACACTCAACAGATTGTGTACCAAAACTTCAACATAATAAACATTATCGACAAAAATATTGTTATTAAGTTGAATTGACCCTGATCCTTTGATCAGAAAACACTTATTATCACCAAATCTAACTGTCCCAACATCAAATAATTCAAGTTTTACAAATTTATCTTTGTCTCCAGTTAGATGAAGAGAAAAACCACTATCCAACATTCACATATCTCCAATTGTGGATAAAATACAGGACTGGGCAATCTTCTTGGACCTTAAAACAAGTTTTGTGACAGATTTATTTTTGAAAGTATTTTGAAAAAAACTAGCAAGATCAGTTGTTATTTAAATATTTTTAGGTCTCCAAATAAGTTTTTTTTTTGAGATACCATCATATTGCATCTTCAAATGATCTATAAAAAATTTGCAATATGACCAAACTGATTACATTTATAAGACTGAAGTTTAGATAAAAACTTATAAAGTTTGTCATTAACTAAACTTGTATTTCTTCTAGGAACCAAATTTTGATCTTTCAATCCTTTTAGATAGATTTGGAGGTCACTCCAGAATCAATATTAGCAACTTTATTTAACTAATTTCTTAAGGACGGAATTTCTACTTCAAGTATTCTACTCTCATTATCTTTCGATTTACAATTTTTTTGAGTGACCTCAAGAATACAATTATTTTCTTCTAATTGAAGTTTCAAGGAGGAAATTAATTTTGAGTCTTGGCTTTTGAATTATTTGCTTCTCTTTTAACTTTATTTATTTCTTTAAGAGTTGTTTTTAATTATCCTTGAAAATCTATTATAGATTTTGGATCTTCAGATAAGAATCCATCTTGTGATTCAAATTCATTTTTTGAGACAATAGTCATATGTAACACTTCTTTATTTCCTTCTATAGGTTCATCTGTACCACTATCAGTTATATTTGCAACCAAAGCCTTACCCTCTTTAAAGTTATTTTTCCTTTTAAAGTTTTATTGTTTCTTTTTCTTGAAAGACTTATTATCTTCCTTGTCAGTTTCACTATCTTTATTAGGATATTGTACTACATAGTGACCTATTTTACCATAAGAGAAACATTTGAAAGGTATTTTCCCTTTATACCTTCCTAGTCCTCTTCTAAGTTTACTAACAAAAGTAGATTCAACATTATCTGATTGACCAAAATCTATATTTGTTTAAATTTTAAAATATTTAAATATTGATTCCTTTTTAGGTTGATCAAAAGATATTCTGATTTCATATGTAGTAAAGAGACCATGTAGAGTGTCAAGAGTTACCTTGTTTACATCTCTTTCTTCAACAACAAAAGTCTTGGATTTGTACTTGGATGTGAGTGATCTCAACACATTAATCACTGCGGGCTCTTCCAAAGTCTCTCCTAACCCAGGAATAGAGTTAACAACATCTGAAACACAAATAAAATAGTCAACTATTTTCTCCTCTTCAGTCATTTTTAAACTTTCAAACCTGGCTCTATAGGCTTGCATTTTTTCCTCTTTAACTATTTTGTCTCCCTCATAAATATTAGACAAATTTTCCCATATAATATATGTAGTTTCACAATCCATGATTTTGACTAAAACATCATTTGATAGACCACAAAAGGTTGCATTAGATGCCTTTGCATCATGCTCATAGACCTTTTTCACATCAGCAAATGAAGGAGGTGTAGTTTTAGTATTGGTTGTTTGTGTGGTTTTCCAAACATCATAATGTAAAGACTTCAAAAGGTGTCTCATTCTATACTTCCAGAAATCATAATCCAATCTATCAAATAAAGGAGCCCTAAATCCTGATAATCCCTCTTGAAAAGCCATAAAGTACTCCCTAGACCAGAAAAACCCTAAATATAGCGTATAGCTCTGATACCAATTATTGGAGTACAGTCATTACTGAGAGGGGGAGTGAATCAGTAATCACACAAAAATAATAAAAAATTAATTAATTTTTAAATTTTGAAGCAACTTAAATCACACAATGCAAATAACAACAAGTACTCAACACATAAAAAGAGACAAGAATTTTCTTGAGTGAAAACCCTCCCGAAAAATAAAACCACTCGAACTTAGCCTCACTGGCTTTATCCTTAAATCAATTTGTACATCTCACTGATGTTGTCTCACTAAAAATATTAGTGCCTCACTGGACTTGTGCCTCATTGGACTTTTGTGCCTCTTTGAATTTTTTGCCTTACTGGCCTTATTAGAATCTGCCTTAATGGATTTTTCAATCTGTTACAATTTTCTACATACAAAGATCATAAAACTTGATTTCTCTTTGATCCCTATAACTACACACTATATAATATTGAGCATAGAACATATCACTATGCTTAGTAGTGCATAATGAATAATCACATATTCCAAATTCAATCAACCTTTCCTGTCTACCAACTGATTGTGCACAACAATACAAAATATATGTCAATAAAATCCCAAACAATAATCTTTGTCTGTACATCTGAAACAATCTTCATCTGATAATATATAGACTGATAAAATAAAAATTGCCTTCAAACTCAATAGAAAAATAGATCACAATTGTTCCAATTACAATTTATCATCATCTATCATGACTATCATGCATCTTAGTATTGAAAGTATTATACTCATAAAGATTCACCATCATAGTATGATCACAATATCCAAGCATAAATGAAATAAAAAAATTACTTATCGTATGCCAAGTGTCCCTTTCACAACTAATTGGCAATGCTCATATGTGTCTTTCAATAGCATGGTTCCTGCACAAATGTATCTCACAAAATAATAAATGACTGAGTTATCTTATGTTTAATAACAATAATATCATGTTCAAATTCAATCAAAGTAAAGCTTTTAACTTTGACCTTAGTTGTCTGATTTTAAACAATATAATGTATACCTTACCTGAGAATCAAATAAATTTAACCCAAATTGTATCATAATAACTTTCACCTTTTCCATATCAAATCACCTATTTATTGTTAGAATTCATCGAATTCATAAGACAAGATCACCTGCAGCAAAATAACCTGTCACAAAGCAAAGAATGGAGACACAACTTAGAATGTCCAAGAAATATGAAATATAATTCAGAGAAAGAATTGAAGGAATTCCCGAGAGAGATCCATAATTACAAAGAGATCAATCCTAATAAAGGAGATCAAAACCCTAAGAAGGGTGGAGAAACCTAGGTTGCATGAATAATTAATAAAAGAATCAATTATTGCATGCCTAAAGTTTAGATTAAGTGAAATATAGATAAAAGGTGACTTAATATTAAATCAATAATGGTCTAATTAATAATTGAAAATACATTTTTACTCTAACAACCCCCCTTACGATAAACTTAGGGAGAAGCTAAAAACCTAGAAACAACTACTGAAAGTAGGAAATGGGTCCCAGCAACAAGGTCTGATGAGGTACCCAAGTACAAAAATCTTTGTAAAGAGGATAAAAGGAGAAAAACCAATGGGAAAAACCCCTCTTCTAAAATAGATGAAGCCTAGTGAAGGACTGAAGAAGCCTTTAAAACTAGAAAATTTCCTAGAAAATAGGAACAAAGAAAGAACATGTAGAACACCTCTGAAGCATGAAACTACAAACACTGTCAAAGAACTACTCTGTATGAGTGCCCTCAAATGAAACTACTCAAATCAAGATGGCAAACAAGGCAAACATCAGAACTTGAAGATACAGATGGAAAAAATACCAAGTCTCAAGCCTCCAAAATAGGAATGAAAGAAGAATGTCCATATGGTAAATGATCCATCTCACCAAAATGCATAGGTACCAGCCACTGCATCTGCCTAGTATATAGGAAAAAAAACTAAAAAATATAGCTCACTCCATCAAACCAAGGAAGCATATAGAACCAACAGGAAATACCCCCCCATAATGCTGATCAGGGAGAGGTATAACAGATACACTAAGAGAATGCCAAGAATAATTGCATGATGAAGAACGTACAAGTACAAATAAAGTATGATGTCGAGGATGATCAGTCACTGACACACATGAGGCTAATGTCATGGAAGGAACACTCACTTGACAAAGGTTCAACAACCCCCCCCCCCCCCA
>MU223158.1:220603-242204 GCA_018584345.1 Thuja plicata
AGGTTCAACACCCCCCCCCCCCCCCAAATGACACTTTATAATATAGTGCAAGTATAATCAGGAACAAAATGTGCAGGATCCCAAGCATGGAAGATGAACCTTCATCTCAGTGCATTTACAAAAAAAAGATGCTATAGAAAAAGATGTATACAATATCCAGGAATGATTGAAAGCTATAGAAATATATGTAACTTCTCTCAAGGAGTCATCCTATGGACAGAAAATGATCCTAGGACCTGAAACATCCAAGATATCCACCAGAATGCCAAAAATTAAAAAAAATGAATAAAATATACCTGGAGCAGATTCTAGTAGTGAGACCCATACAAGAATAAGGAGAACATAACCATCTTTCTGACGCCATGCGGAAGTCAAAAAATGGAGTCCAGAGGAGCAAGATATAGTGACCAGAGTGCAAAATGGAACTCGTAATTTGACTGATGAAAAACCCTACAAGACAGAAAAATCAGATAACCAAACTAGAAAAATTAGATCGGCCTCAGAACCAACTTTCTATCGATATCTCGTTTGGCAAAAAATGCCTCTGTTTACTCAAGTTATGAGCAAAAAACCACCAGGAGGTCAAAAACCAAATGAACCTCATGAAGCCTCAGCTAAAATTGGCGGAGCCCTGCTAAACTGGCGATTCTCCAAATCTGGTCTACCTCCATATTTTTGGCCAAATTTGGCAGAAAAAAGGAAATTGTTTTATTTTTTATAAAAAAACAATTAAAAAATGAATGTATTTTATTTTAAAGGAAAAAAACACAAAAAAACTATATTTTTTTATTTGAAAAAAAGTGGGGGGCCGGTGACCTTGGGGCCAGCGTGACTCCCTTGGGGGCCCGCAGCCTTGGGGCTTGTGTTGACCCATAGGGCCCGCAACCTTGGGGCTTGCGTGGCTCTGTGGGGGCATGCGCAGCTTGGGGCCCGTGGGCACCAAAAAAAAATATTATTATTTTCAACTTTTCCCACCTCCGCCTCGATTTGCATGCCCATAAAATGGGCATGTGCAAAACAAATTGCCTCAGATGGAAACTTTGCCCAAAGATGATGTGTCTTATATGGAAATAGGGTTTTTGGGCATTTTGAGCACATCCGTGATGTTTGTTTGTGCTTAAAGTGCTCCAAATAAAAAATTGCCTCCAGATCCGCACAAAAAGATCTGAAAAATTGAAAACCTCAGCCCTCCAAAAAATCTTCAAAAAACCTAAGAACGGGTTTCTCCAGCAAGTCTTTGATACCATGTTATAATTCATCGAATTCATAAGCCAAAATCACCTGCAGCAAAATAACCTGTCACAAAGAAAAGAATGGAGACACAACTCAAAATGTCTAAGAAATATGAAATATCATTCAGAGAAGGAATTGAAGGAATTCTCAAGAGAGACTCATAATTACAAAGTGATCAATCCTAATAAAGGATATCAAAACCCTAAGAAGGGTGGAGAAACCTAGGTTGCATGAATAATTAATAAAAGAATCAATTATTGCATGCCTAAAGTTTAGCTTAAGTGAAATAGAGATAAAAAGTGACTTAATAATTAAAACAATAATGATCTAATTAATAAGTGAAAATACCTCTTTACTCTAACATTTGTGTCATTGATATCCATGTGAAGTGGTTGTGTATGGTTATTGAACAATCATCTTGACCATTTCAAATAAACCCATAATGTATGTTTTCGAAACCTTATGCAAAGACCACAACATATACTAAACAAAGTCCTTAGACTGATGGCGACTATGAATATGCATATGAATACAAGAAATGCGCTATACATACATATGTAGTAGGGATTCCACATACACATGCAACATGGCTTCCAAAAAAACAAGATGTATTATGTATAATAATAATCAATGCTACTATGAGATGAAACACAATATTATTAACAATAATGTAACACATTGACCTCACTGTCAACATGACAGTTGAGTGAACAACTTCCAAATAACTGTGAAAAAAATGGCATACCCGACATGGGTAACCATGAAAAATATATACAAACCCATGTATGTGCAACATTTAAGGAACATGAATGAATGCACAAATGAAAGCCCATGTTAGAGTTTAAGAAAATAAATAATAACATTTTATGCAGTGAATGATGGGTTTTGAACAATACATGAAATCAACTGTATGAATGAACCCATGAAACAAAAACTATTAAACTCTTTAACGATTGACAAAGATGAATCTTCAAGAATGACTTAATCACATTTTACCAAAACAAAATGTGTTTTAACTAATCACAAATAGATAAACTATAAATGGAAAGATTAGAGACCGAAAACACCTGATTAAATCCATGAATCTCTCCAAAATACAATTTCTTCCTTCAACGGTTTCTTCTCCATTCTCAAACTATCATTCAACCAACTAACAACATTGCAAATGTTGCTTCCATGCTATGTTTCCCCAGCTCGACAAAGCTAGGGTTAACCTTCGGTTAACAAAATGCCTTAACAAATAAAAGATTTTCTTTGATAACTGCAGTGCTCGAAGAATCAAATGCAAGCTCAAGTCATATCTTAATTAAATTCCCTTTACTACCACATTAATGTGGCATTTCCACATTAAACCAATTCCTTTTAAATTAAGCAAGGTGGATAGAGACCAACCAAAAATGTCCTAGCAAAAACAATATTGCTAATTTTCATGGCCACAACTTGTGACTCTTATGTTCAATATAAAATTCCTTGTCACAAATAAATCAAATAGTTCCCCTTCATAAATAAACCAAATATATTGTTTAGTACAAAAGGAAAATGCTTAGAACCGCAATTATTGATAGCCAAGATATTAGATTGTTAAACAATTA
The DNA here is from genome assembly GCA_018584345.1 of Thuja plicata. NCBI lineage: Eukaryota > Viridiplantae > Streptophyta > Pinopsida > Cupressales > Cupressaceae > Thuja > Thuja plicata. Next base: position 223,429 of record MU223158.1, read on the forward strand.
GAATGAACCATACTGAACTCTTTATAAACTATCAATTGCAACTGTCATGATGAATATATTGAAGAATATATTGAACTATAACATCAATAGTACTGAAACTAATCAACACAAATGAGTGATATTTTAATGATTAGTTTGAAGTCTAGGTTAGCTTATTTTTTACATCAAGGACAATAAAGAGGTGGGAACAAACACTGAGATAATGCAAGAAGGCATTACTAGGAGTAGGCTTCACTAAAGCAGATATTTTGTCCCATGTCTTTTGGAATCTATTGTTGAAATTTGTCATGAAATCATGAGGTGGTCTTTTGATTGTGGTAAGCTACTCTAAAGGTGATAGTTGATCACTTTTATCTTCAAAATGCTTGCATAACCATTCACCTAACTCGTCCCAATTATGGATTGAGTTATCTGGAAATCCCTATACCACTCCAAGGTTTTTCCTTTTAGTAATGATACCAAAATTCTAACAACAAAATCATCCTCCGTAATACCATGTATATTGTAGATATTTGAAACTTCCTAAATATGTTCTACTGGGGAAATGTAAGTTTCACCATTGAAGTCTGGTAAACTCTTAAGTGTAGACACTAGTATATTATATATTTGAGCTAAAATCATAGGGCTACTACCATTAAAGGTAGAAAAAACATGATTTGTAGGGACAACCATATGAAATAATGATCTATTCAATTGAGCATATGGTATCGTAGGTTGTATTCTTTGTTAGAAATACAATATGGGAAAGCAAGATACTGAGAGGGGGGGTGAATCAGATCTTAAAAATTTTATCCTTTAAAACAAAACTGATCCACAACCATACATAAATGTAATTGATCTAATAACTAGTAGCATCCATGACAGTAAATAAATAACTCAAGACACAGAATTTTGGTAACCCAGAAACCTAATAAGGTAAAACTGGGGTGGGGATGACACCCACAAAAATCTTCACTACCGCACCAATAAAGTGTGCCTATTAGGGATACAAAGTTTGATCACAATATGTAATCTACCTGGTTAAATGTCTACCTGATTAAGAGCTATAGATCATTACAATCTACCTTGTAAAAGGATTTAAAATTACAAAAAAGTAAGCACTTAGCTAAGAGATTTAGAAAGGTCTGTTAGAACCACTCTGCTAAGAGATTTCACCTGATACACTGGTTAGAATGTCTCAAGATCTGATCCTTCGATATGCACTCTGATGCTGATAACGGATCTCCTCTTTTCAATACCTTCTCTGATCTAATAATATGATATGTATTTACTCTGTTGTTCACTACTCTTTCACTCTGCTAGATCTATGCTTCTTCTCACAAAATAACCCTTTGTACATCTCTCATGTACGCATACACTTCTCCTCTCATACACACCTACACCACTCACATATTTTAGGGTTTAAGAAGCAATCTTATATACTTTACGAATCTGGCATCTAGATCTAGATCAACGATCAGGTTCAAATTCTTATGCCACTTGGGCATTCCAATTTTTTGATTGGATCCATGCCACGCATTGGGATCAATTAATTAATGTGTAATTAACTCCGTTGAAATCATTAAATGCATGAACAAGTCGGCCCATAATAGTTTACCTTTAAGTTTGTGTCATTCCTAACATATATGTCAAAATTGTCTTGCTCGGCACATTAAGACTCTGGCGCTTGGCATGAACATGATCAACTTTTTCTTGATTGTTGAGTCACTCAGCAACCATTATCTGCTTAGTAATGATTATGCCGGATAAATCAGCCTATACTGGATAGCTCAGTCGCTATGATGACCGGCTAAACTGCCTATATAAATGACTAAGTGTGGGACACTAATGATCAACAAAACTTAGAGACCAACAATCTCCCCCTTTGATATTAGTGGCAAAAACACACTTATCATTTCTTTACATCCACAAAATTTTTTCTAAGTACACAACGTACTCCCCCTAAGATTATACTTTGTACTTACATAATATACATGCCTTACAAAATATTATGCCTGATTATGCACATCTTTATCTAATTCCCCCTTGTTTTTGTCACTGATAGCTATAGGGGTTAAGTCATACTTATCCAAAAATGACTTATGAAGCTATAATGTTAGTGCAAACGTTGTATCCCAACTATCCTTTACAAACTTCATAACTTGTAACTTAATTTCTAGCTCGACAGCTAGACTTACCAAACTATCTGTTGTAGAGAGATGAGAATCCCTCTTGACTAATTCATTTGCAACTATAATTTCCTTCTATATAACCTCTAGATGAGGTATTAAGGCAGTATGAATAGTTATTAACTTTTCTCTTATTCTACCATCTTCAGCCATAAGCTCGGCTAATCTCCTTTGTGTATGAGTCAACTTGTCAAAATTTAAGGAGCTAGAACTAGAATCCATACTCAATGTACTCCCTGTTGACTTCAAAGCTAGTTGTAAATTCTCAATAAGCTGTTAAATATCCTTGGTAAAGAATTCTATATCATATAACTTTTTATACAAGGAATAGACATTATTTTCAACTTCCTCAAGAATACTGATAAGAGAAGAAAGTTCAACCTGTTTAATAGCAATCTCTACTAATATCTTTTCATTTGCCTCAATATTTTCATCATTAACTTTCTGCACAATATGGACTAACTATTCCAATATTGATGTTTGTTCATTTATATCTTTTATATCAAAAGCATTAACAAAAATATCCTTCATTTCATGTAACACTTTCTTTTGTTGGTGCTCCCTCTTTAGTTCCTCTTGTTTCTTCTTCCTCTTCAAAAGGTCTTGCAGAGTCTGAATCTACTCATATGTCAAGTTATCTATATCCCATTTAGGAATCACAATTACTTCATCCAAAGTAACACTTGGACTTGGTGACTTCCTCTTATGTGACTTCTTCCTTTTGAGTTCTGAAGAGCTGATACTTGGCTTAGGTACTGTGATATCTTTACCTTTGTCAGTATTAATTTCAATTGCTGCCTTCATCTAAGTCAAGATTACCTGTTGATCAGGTATATTTCCTCTATTGGGTCCAGTGGGAGTAGATGTTGCAGAGTGTGGTAGATCCACCAACACTTGTATAGCCTCTTGTTTTGTAGGCTTATTTACAATTTCCTCCATCTTATCTCCACTCTCTAAAACTGTTTGTACAACCTCTAAAATAGGTGGATTTGTATTGATTACCTCCTTTCTCCATCTTTCTCTGACTCAACCTCAGTTTCTTGAATGAGCGAATGTATACCTGTGTCTGCCGGCTCATTCTGATCCTCGGCATCCACATTGCTATTTTCTCCAAGTGTAGTATCAATGGGACTATCCATTGTCAAATCTATAACTTCCACATCACCTGTTTCCTTTTGGGTTTTGTTTCAGTTTCTGCCTGCTTAGTAGCAGTTTCTTATTCCATTTCCTTCAGCTCTGAGGTGCCTTCACCTTTCTCATCGGCCTTCTTAGTGATTAACCCAAAAGTTTCCCTCCATATTCTGGTGCTTTGTTGAACTACACCTTCAACATCATTTATCAAAATAGCATAAGCTCTTTGTTTAGGAATAAACTTCCTCTGATATTTTTCTATGAATTTAGCTATTTGTTTCTTGGTTAGATCAGGAATGACCTTAGCCAATGTTCCTTCCCTTATCTGTCTTTCAGTCATTAGTGCATATTGCCATTTCTGAGACAAAATATCATAAAGCTCTGTAGGAATAAGATTTCATATCTCTACAGGCGTCATCTTGAATGTACATATCATATCTATTAATGATTCTTGAATCTTATGCTTGTTAGCAATGCTTTGCTTCTCATACTTGATAAACCTAAATCTTGCTAAACCAACATTACTTCTCAGGTTCTTACATACCTCATCAATATTGGTCATTGGTTTATGTGATGATGTAGGTATGTTGCTCGGCACATCTGTATCTATCTCCTCATCATCTTCAAAATCCAAGTATAGCTTCCTCCTTGGTCTTTTCTTAGCAAGTTGGCTCAGCACAACCTTGGTTGCAACTTGTTTTCTCTTACCTGAACTGCTCTCACCAGCAATCTTCTTTGTATATACCTGTGTTGTCTCGGCTTGTGCAGAAATAGTTGATGCTCTTGTCCTAGGCCGGTTAGCTACAGGAGGGGTAGCCTTAGATTTGGCTTGACTTGGTTTAATTGCCTTAGCAACTACTGGATGCTTCCCTTTTCCTTTCACAGTGACCTCCTTTTCAGGTTCACTCTCCTCATCTTCTTCACTAGACATATCTTCTCCATGTCCTATTGATAAACCCAAAGGTGCATCCTCTTCTTCCTCATCACTCTCAATACCAACCATCTTCTTCATATTTTTGACAATTTTCTTCCTTTTCATCTCCATAGTGCCAGCCTTCAAATCCATAGATATTTTGGATTTAGCTTCTTCATAGTTTCCAAAATGTTTCACTGTACTATCAATTTCCTCTGTCAATAGAGTTGTTATTGCTGCAGATGTCTCATAAATGTTTACTTCATAAGGTAATGGTCTCAGCCATGATACCCTTGTCACTACTGCTTGTACATAGGTGTAATCTATGTCTACTAGGAAACAAACATCTTCATAATGTTTCTCAACTAGTGAACTGGGAATTCTACTCCTTAATCTCATCTTTTTCTTCAATTCCACAAAATATGCTCCCATCACATTGTCAAAATTTTCACCTAATTATTGAATAAATACATTGATTTGTTGTGTGATAGGTATGTATGTTTTCCACACTATGTTTCCAAAAGAAGGAAATGTATTCTATATGTAGAAGAATATGCAAGTGAGCAGAGATCCAAACTTACATATTGAGTTCTTTTCCTTTCTGATTGAAGCAAGGTTCTCGGCTAGTTGCATTATTTGAAGCTTGGCAAGGTCATAGGTATGATCCTTCTTCACAATTTTCCAAGCCTGGTCGACTGCAATGCAGGGGACACTATCCAGTCGACTTGATTGATAAAACTTATGAGCTATAACCCTAACTGCAAAATCAAGCTCCAAATCTATAATTTTAGATATCGTCATCCCTCTTTTGTTCCAAATGGCTCCAATAAATTCTTCAATGTTTTTCTTACTCTGACATCTCATAGTTTTCTTCCCGTTTAGAATTGGATAACCAGTTACTCGATGGATTATTTCCTTTGTAATCTTAACTGGTCCATTCTCTAGCCATATGTTCATGTCATGTATTCAATTTAGAACAATCTTGATCCATTCCATTCTGAATTCCCTCAGAAAGTCTAGGGCATGAGTTAACCCTCTCTCAGCTAAGTGTTGATGTTCATCTTTTAGGGCTTCGTCTATGCACAATTTGTTGTAAGATGCCCTTAGCTCGTGATCTCCAACTTCACTTATCTTACACATATAGCATGACCTAATATCATGAATCATGAGTACCTTCAATGGAATTGACGATAGGGCTCCGGTCAGATCACCCTTTATGGTGCTATCAGGAATTGCTTGGAAATTAGGAGGCGCACAGGTGTCGCTCCTTACCAATTGAACATTTAGAAACTCCTCCACTCTCTTAGCTAGTGTAGAAGAACTTGTAGCCATTTTCTTCAAAAATAGGCTTTCAAGGATCACGAACAGAGTACCTCGGCAAGTGAAAAAATCTGCACTTTCTACTGAAGAGGTTGTCAATGGCACACTGTAGAGATCTTTGAAAATCTTTGCAGAATTCAAGTTCACAAATGCACAGCCGCTCTTATGAAATTCTTAATCACATGGTAAGAAGAAATGAAATAGATCTTTCCTTTATATAGACTCCAATGGTCAAAAGTTAGGTCAGCATTAAATGTTCTTTCCATTGAGTAAGTGTCAAACAACTATCCTCGACCGACTCACGAAATTCACTTTCCTCTCGGTCATCAAACAAAACTTACTCGGCATACATTAGAAATATACTGTTGCTTGGCACCTATAGTGCATTTTGACTTTGCTCGCTACATAACTCAAAATGTGTCCTGATGCATCTTATTATATGCAGATATAGACTATTGCACTTTTATATGTTAGGAACTGATAAAAGATATGAGATACAAACACAGTTTCTTACATACCATCCTTTGCTTAATTGGTGATGGTGGGATCACCTGATCCATTAGATTGGGTGACCTCAGCTTTAGTAGCTTCACTGCTACATGGTTCTGCTATCCTTATCCATGTCTGGTTCATCTGTGCTCTAATCTGCTCAACAGTGGGAGCAAGTACCCTTGTTTTGCAATATTTCCTAGTATGACCAATTTTCAAACAATTATAGCAAACTAGGCTTCCATTCATCCAACTCTTAGATTTACCTCTAAAATGTGTCTTTATGTAGTTTTATGGAACATGTCCATACTCGCCACACTAATGACAGCTATGCCATCTATTATAATCCCAATTGTAAGTGTTACCCTTCCTTGGTGCTTTTGCTTGTGTCTTTGATGTCCATTGTTGTTTAGCTTTAGATCTGGAATCTTGTGCTCTATGTCCAAATTTTTGATAGTTGTAACAATACCCATTGAATCTAGGTGTGGGAGGTGCATTATTTTCCTTTGCCCAACATTCACGTGCTTGGTGTCCAAACTTCTTGCAGTTAAATCAATAACCATTGAACTTAGGTTTAGGATTGGACTTACCATTCTTGCTTCGGCAGATGTTTGCTCTGTGTCCTAATTTTCCACAGTGGTGGCATATAGGCTTGTTTTTCTTTGACTTTGCATTCCTCTTTTCACCAATCTTAGATGATTCTCCTTTCTCAGTAGATGTTTGTTGTTCGATGTGACCTAATCCAGAAGAATCTTTAGATCTCCTTGATGCTTCCATCAAGTTTTCAAAATGAGTAAAAGATTCATTGGGTTTGTTTAATCTTTCATTCAGTTCTTTCTTAGATCTCAATTCATCTTTCAATTGACTGTTCTCAGATCTCAGATTCATAATTTCCATGACTTTCCTACTAATCTCATGATTTGCAAGTAGCAGTTGATTCACCATGTCAACCTGATTGTTTGTCATCATTTGTACTTCATGTGTTCGTTCATCAAGTCTGACAGTCATCATTCTTTTGTCTTCTTCAGCCATAGCTTTGTCATCTTCAGATTTCTTCTTTTGTTCCACTACTTCACATAGTCTTACTGTTTGCATTTCTTGTTCTCTTTTAAGGTTTTTGACTTCTTCACACAATGTATTGTTCCTTTCTAGTAGATCTGCAATTGTTGCATCGCTCTCTGTAGAGTTTCCATTCCGAAATAGATTTGCAGTGTCTTCTTCATGATAATGAGTGTCATTAATTTTCTTGGCCAAATCTTTCCTTGCTTGCAAGGACTTCCTCAATTCCTGTCTTTCTATCTCAATCTGATGTAATGCTAACTAAATTTCAATCTTTTGATTCTCAATGACTTTACCCAATTTGTAAATCTCCATCTCCAGATCTGTACTCTCAAACTGATTAAAACCTTTTGTAGGAGAACTGAGCTCTGATACCAATTGTTGGAAATACAATATGGGAAATCAAGATACTGAGAGGGGGGTGAATCAGATCTTAAAACTTTTATCCTTTAAAACAAAATTGATCGACAACCATACATAAATGTAATTGTTCTAACAACTAGTAGCATCCATGACAGTAAATAAATAACTCAAGACATAGAATTTTGGTAACCCAGAAACCCAATAAGATAAAATAGGGGTGGGGATGACACCCACAATAATCTTCACTACTACAACAATAAAGTGTGTCTGTTAGGGCTATAGATTTTGATCACAATATGTAATCTACCTGGTTAAAGGTTTGCCTGGTTAAGAGCTATAGATCATTACAATCTACCTTGTAAAAGGATTTAAATTTACAACAAAGTAAGCACTTGGCTAAGAGATTTAGAAAGGTTTGTTAGAACCACTCTGTTAAGAGATTTCACCTGATACACTGGTTAGAATGTCTCAAGATCTAATCCTTCAATATGCACTCTGATGCTGATAACAGATCTCCTCTTTACAATACCTTCTCTGATCTAATAATATGACATGTCTTTACTCTGTTGTTCACTGCTCTTTCACTCTGCTAGATCTATAATTCTTCTCTCAAAATAACCCTTTGTACATATCTTATGTATGAATACACTTATCCTCTCATACACACCTACACCACTCACATATTTTAGGGTTTAAGAAGCAATCTTATATACTTTACAAATCTAGCATCTAGATCTAGATCAACGATCAGGATCAAATGCTTATGCCGCTTGGGCATTCCAATTTTCTGATTGGCTCCATGCCACACATTGGGATCAATTAATTAATGCATAATTAACTCCATTGAAATCATTAAATGTGTGAACAAGTCGGCCCAAAATAGTTTACCTTTAAGTTTGTGTCATTCCTAACATATATGTCAAAACTGTCTTGCTCGGCACATTAAGACTCTGGCACTCGGCATGAACATGATCAGCTTTTGCTTGATTTCTGAGTCACTCGACAACCATTATCTACTCGGAAATGAATATGCCGGATAGCTCGACCTATACTGGATAGCTTGATCGCAGTGATGACTGGCTAAACTACCTAGATAAATGACTAAGTGTGGGACACTAATGATCAACAAAACTTAGAGATCAACATTCTTATCATAGGAAGAGTAGAAAGAGATCTAGTTGCTATAGGTGTTTCTTCTGAACCCATAACTAGTGATAGAGAAAGTTTATCTCTTCTTCTTCTAGAATTTTAAAATGAGAGTTGAACAAACTAAAAAATTACCTCTAGAAGATTCCCTTGTTTGTATTATAGGCATGAAATATAGCAATCTGGTCTGTGAACCAAGATGCAGAGATAGAGTCGCCAAGTTCTTGAATGTGAGGATCTTGAAGGCTAAGATGCTAAGAGTGACACTAATTCCTTAGTATAAATGTTGAAATCCTTTGTTTGACACCATCCAACCAATAGCTCTTCTTGAACAAACTTGAAATCTTGTCCCACTAGGCGTCCCAAAAACTATTGTCACAAAATTGTCTGCACCTAGACTTAGATGGTGATTAGCGACCTAAGCGACCTTGTGAAACATGGAAACAACCTGCAATTGTAATACTATATGAGTGAGGTTGAATCTTCGGAGAAGGTTGACTTCCTTTAGAATCATGGTGCACCTAAAACTACTGCTTTTGAGGAAAAGGGAGAAGGATATGCTGAAAGGGAAATGCAAAAAGTGAAATGTGGTGATGCACTAGATTAAAACTTGGTTACTCTCTTTGCTTATAGCTGTAAAATACATTAATAAAGAGCCAAAAACATATAGATCTTAACTCCTATCTAGTCTCCAAGGACTCATATGTGAGTTAAAACTAATGAAATTCTGCAAGGAAACATATTCACAATACAAAATTCAAGAGTAGGTTAAACACGACATACATAATTGAAAGATCTAACAAAAACATTCAACACCAAGTAAAATATGCATAGGATAGTTAAATGACAAGAAAAGGAAAACTTGGATTTCTATTAATGCAAGGAAAAAGGAAATTACAGTTGCAGGGCATAACCACTACAACTACATAAAAGAAGAACTCTTTACAAAATGTACAAGATTGCCTTTATAGATCAGGCATAACTAAGAATATCAATGGAGTTAAAACCCCTACTTGGGTTGAGTTATATAAGAATGTAACATATCAAAATAAATTTGATTCCTGCAAGTTGAGCACCCAGAAGTGATAGAAGGAGCAATCACATAAATGCTTCTACTAATAAAAGAACATTCACTGCAATCAATAATGACCCCCAAACATAACTATAGCATCAAAAGTAAGTATGAATTAACTTTTTTGGTGCATAGATCTGATATCAAGCCATCTACAATCATAATGATCATGGAACAATTGGGAGAATCAAATCAAGACCAAATAGAAGTAATGGCACCATTGAATAGGTTGAAATATGCAGATAGGTCGATGGGTGTAGCTGAGAGAATTAATGCTCTATTCTCTGTCATTCCTCATAGTTGAGAGATTCCTCGATATCATCTATGTGTTTTGGTGCTCAAAATGGTTTTTTTTGACATTTTCATCCGACCATTAGATCCTTAGATCATATTGCCATCACATGATTCCAATTGAATAGATTGAAAGACTAAATCAGTCAAAAAACATTTAGATGAAGCATTTCAGCATAGCATCTCTCATGTCTTTCCAAAATAGAAATGCAATGCTTCAATAGGGACCAAATCTGTATTTTGACGTGACTTATTTGGAGTCTCTATGAAATTCCAACAAATTGTTCAACAGGTTGGGGAAGTGGATTTCTAGGTAGTTGGCCTCATGTTTCACCAATGAGGTTTATTGATGGGTGTCTTACCAATCTCAGGGTTCATCGGTGATCAAAATGGAATAAATTGTGTGCTCCGATGGGCATTTCTATACAAATGAACTTAATCAGCATAACTCTTGTTGATACGTGGTCTAGAGGTAGCGATAAGCAAAGTGTTTCATCAAGACATCTTTGGTTCTTGTCGAAATGGTTATCCTTTGGGCCATTGGTGGAGGTCTTGTCGATGTTGGTTTCATCGAGGCATTGAAGGTGAATCAAAAGTGTAGTCCGATAGTTTTTTCTACCCTGAAGGTTTCCATCAGGGTATGTCCCTTTGATCAGGTGGAATTGAGTGACATGACAAAGGGACATCGACAGAAGTCCTTTCGATGTCAAATTTCATCGGCCATCAGAGGTGATGGATCTGGGAAACTTGATAATGCATGTTACCCCGACGGTTTTCATCGGGGTAACTCTTGCCAAAGAATGTTCAATGAAGGAGAAATCGACAGAGGTCTCGTCGATGAATTATTGAGAAAATAAATATGATAGGTGTCTTCGGCGAGGGTCTTGCCAATGGATTTTATCGGCATAGGGATTGCCATCGGAGGGTAGTTTTCAATGTGACACAATTATTTTAGCTACACCAATGAATCTCATAGGTGGAGGTCCCTCCAACATAGTTTTATAGGGGCAGTTTGAGCATGTTTTTGGCAAGGTTCTTGCTGATATGCACTCTGCAGTAGCTATAAAGAGATTTAACATCGACAAGATTTTCAGAGTGCATCCCCAATATTTGATGACTTGTCACAATGGATCCTTGTGTTCAGGCCAGGAGTTTGATCATCGGGGAGACCATCCCTGATGGTCAAAGTGATTAATTTCAATGTAAAAAATAGATACATGGGCTCTTTTTGGGGTAACTCTTACCGACGTAGACCGACAATGCATTAATGTGCTCAATTGCACTTAGCGACCTGTCCTTCGTTGTCAACCTCTTCCAAGTGGCACCATTACTTCCATGGGGCCTTGATTTGATCTTCAGCCACCCATCATGCTCATTATAATGGAAGATATTTGAGGCCATATTTTACACACCATTAGGGTATAGGTGAAGACTTATCAGATTCATAGTTATTGCTATGTTGCTTACAGTTGCAAAAGATATTCTTTTAATAGTAGGGGCATTATCTTCATGAGCTTCATGTCCATTCTAAGGCTAGGACCAACTTGCAGGGATCATAATTATTCTAATTTGATATATTCTTTTGTAACTCGACCCTAAAAGGGGGTTTGGACTTGAGTGATCGATCTGAGTTATGCCTGATCTATACAGGCAATCTTGTACATTTTGAAAAGTGTTCTTCTCTAGTTCATTTGTAGTGGTTATGCTCTAAAACTATATTCATTTTTCCCTATGTTAATGAATATCTATGTTTTTCTTGTTCTTACATTCATCTAATTAGTGCATTTCTTTTCCTTGTGTTGAATGAACTCCTTTTCTATTCTCAGCTTACATGTTGTATTAGATCTTCTTATTAGTTGTTGTCTTCCAAATCTCTTTCCTTGCAACATCTGTTAAGTTGTAATCTTCATGTTTGTTCTTTGATAGAATTAGACTTAAGAACAATGTTTGTTGAGGTTTTTATTAACATTAAGTGCAAATGTAGGAAGGGAGAGTAACAAAGTTTCAATCTGGTGGATCACCTCGCCTTCCTTTTCCGTATCTCCTTCTCCCTTTTCCCTCAAAAGCAGTAGTTTAGGTGCACTCTGATTATAAAGGAAGCTGACCTTCTCTAGAGATTCAATCTCATTGATAAATTCCCACATTGAGAGATTGTTTCCATGTTTCACAAGGTTTCTTAGGTCACTAACCATCACCTAAAAAAGGGTGCAAAATTTTGTGACAACAGTTTTTGGCATGCCTAGTGGGACATATATTCAAAATCAGTTGCAAAAGTCTGCTAGTTAGCCAATATAAATTCTATTCATTGAGGAATTGGGTGTTATTCTTAGTGTCATCATCCTTTGGAGGCATTTCATCAAACACCATGGTGACTCTAAGTGCAAAATCTACTAGTTTCAAGCAGTAATAGTGCTAGTATGTAACAAGACCACATCTGGTCTTTTATGTTTCTTCAGGCTTTCTATGAAATTATTTGTTTAATTGTTTTAACATTGATTCCTTTCATAGACATGCCTCCCATTTTCCCCATATCATGAGAATTCAACCCCTTCAGCATCATTTTTTCCATCTCAATCAGAGCTAGAACCTAGTGTTGCCCCATGTTTCCCTGCTCAATCTTTAAAGTGGCCCAACAACCTTGTAACCAATCTAAGAGATAGAGAACTCTTTGACCATATAGACAATTTGAGCTTTAATTTTGCGGGCCTGGGCCTAACTTTTGATTATGTTTGTAATCCATATTTGGGTCCAAACATGAGGTATACTATTTTATTGAACGCTATATGGTCAATTGCTTTAAGGAGTTTCCTGAAATCAAGGAGCAGTGGGCATGTGATAAACAAGTATCTGAGATGGTAGATGAGGTATGCCATACATGTAATGCGGCTGAAAAGATATCATGAGGAGGAGACAAGGCTCAATCTTTCTCAAATACAGACACCTAAAGCAAAAGAGGCTCCTAGAAAACAAAATTCTAGCTTCAAACAGAGCACTCCCCCTCCAATACAAGAATCTACACAAGATCTAGAGGCTCACTCACCTACCACATTTCCAAGTCCACCATCTGAAGAAGAGCCACCCAAACATAAGTTTTATAGCTTCAGAAGGAGTGAGCCTCCAAAAATTACCATTTCAAGTTGCAAGGATCCTCATCTTACATCTCCTAAGGTTGATGTTTGTGAGCCTTCATCTGATTATTGCCCCTTCTTCATTAATCTTAAGGAGACGAACACATATTTTCTCACATCAAAGATGATACAAGAGCAGTTTCCAATGGAGGAGGAATTAGTGCTACAACACATGGTGAAGAAGGAAACAAAGCCAAAGTTGCCTCATGTAGAGAAGGTACAATTTGCTTCTTGCAAGCCATCACATACTCCAGAAGGAGAAATATTGCTGCAACAAATGGAAACACAAAGGAGGCAGCATGATGAGGAACTTACAATGCAATTGGAAGCCTGACAAAGACAACATGAAGAGAGCCTTACATAGGTGGCTACACAAAAGGATAAATGTGAGAAAGAACTATTGGAGGAAGTGTTGATTAAGTAGGAGATGATGAAGATGTTGTGTCCTACCACAAAAATATTAAAAGAATCACAACTAGCTCTTTCTTTCACATTACAAGACCCTACATAGGTGAAAGAGGTGCGCCCTACTATAATTTAGGAGCATTCATCTAGTTTGGAGGAGAAAAAAGATCTCAAGGACACACCTATCCTTGAGGATGAACACATTAGTATGCATGAGGTTGCTTCCCAACCTATGCATAATGTCACAACAAAGCATACAATCCAAGAAGAAGAGTTTATTTCTTCTTTAAACTATCATAAGGATAAGGATTGTTTTGACATGGGGTTATCACAGAGTATGTGGGAGATTGATTTGTAAGATATTGAAGCCTCGTGCCTATCTAGCAAGCCATAATATCCTACATCTGAAGATCATGAGTTGTAGCAACAACAAGAGGAGGAACACAAACTACTAGTTGTACTATTAAAGTCACATTCAAACCAGTGGTATACCAAAATTGTAGAGCACTGCAACAACGAGGTCAAGGTTTGAAAAATCAAACCCAGTTTCATCAAGAGAATTTCCTATACGGCATCTAGCCCTACAATGAATTTTCAAGTTGCCCCTAGTCATGTTTGTTTCAGAGCATGAGGGTGATGATCACAAGAAGGAGCAAGTTTGTCTTGCTCAAACATTTTTTTTCCAGTGCTGGAGAATTTCTTTATTCTTAGCATTGGGAGAGTGTTCCAGCAAGCTATTGTATGCTTGTCATGCTTACTACTTTGGCTAGTTTCCCATATGCATGAAAGGAACAAGAAGTTGATCATGAAGGGAAACTACTTTAACAAGCCAAAGAATGGCTATGTTTGACATTTTTGTTTGTAAATAATTATACATAGTAGGTTAGATTTTTTATGATTTCCTTGAAGTGCATGAGCACAAGCTATTTCCCTCTGGAAGTAGCAAAGTTTTGATGTTTTTTTTAGTTACATGAGGTTGCAAATCCTTTGTCTTCATAGTGAATCCATGCCCAATGCATTACCATTATATTAATCTTGAACACATAGTAGGCATGTTCCCCTGAAAGTTGCCAAAATATTGACCTTTTTTGCCCACCATCAGATCATATTGCCATCACAAGGTTCCAATTGAACAAATTGAATGGATAAATCAGTCAAAAAACATTCATCTCAAGGATTTTAGCATAACATCCCTCATGTCTTGTTCAAATAGACATATAGTGATTAAACATGGACCAAAGCTATATTTTGGCATGACTTATCTAGAGTCTCTCCAAATTTCCAACAGATTGTTCAACAAGCCGAGGAAGTGGATTTTGGGGCAGTTGGCCTCATGTTTCGTCAATGAGATTTATCGACGGGTGTCTTTCTGATCTCAGGGTTCATCAATGATCGAAATGGAGGAAATTGTGTGCTCCAATGGGCCTTGCTACACCAATGAAAATCATTAGTGTAACTCTTTTTGAAACATGGTCTGAAGGCAACGATAAGAGAAGTGTTTTGGAAAGACATCTTTGGGTCTTGCCGAAATGATCATCCTTTGGGCCATAGATGGAGGTATTATCAATGTTGGTTTCATCGGGGCATCAGAGGTGAATCAAAAGTGCAGTCCGATAATTTTTTCTATAGTGATGGTCTCCAATGGAGTTTTTCCCTCTGATCAAGTGGCAATGAGCGACATGACAAAGGGAAATTGACAAAAGTCTTATCGATGTCAAATTCCATCAAAAATTGGAGGTGATGGATCTGGGCAGCCCGATAATGCATGTTACCACGATAGTTTTCATTGGGGTAACTCTTGACAAAGAATATTCAATGAAGGAGCCATCAATGGAGGTCTCGTCGGTGAAGTATTGAGAAAACAATATGATAGGTGTCGTCCGCTAGGGTCTTTCCAATGGAGTTTATCGGCATAGGGATGGCCATCAGAGGGGAGTTTTCAATACAGCCTGATTGTTTTAGCTACACCCATGAAGCTCATGGGTGGAGGTCCCTCTAATGTAGTTTTCTGGGGACAGTTCAACCATGTTTTTGGTGAGGGTCTTACTGATATGCATTTTGCAGTAGTTGTAAAGAGATTTGGTGTCGACGGGATTTTCTGAGTGTCTCCTCTATGTTTGATAGTTTGTCACGACGGATACTTGTGTTCACTTCAGTAGTTTGATCATTGGGGATACCATCCCCGATGGTCAAAGTGATCAATTTCAATGCAAAACACAGATACATGGGATCTTTTTGGTGTGACTCTTGTCGGCGTAGACCGACAATGCATTAATATGCTCAACTGCACTCAACAACCCATCATCTATTGCCAACCTCTTCCAAGTGGTGTCATTAATTCCATGGTGCCTTGATATGATCTTCAACCACCTACCATGATCATTATGATGGAAAATATTTGAGGCCATATTTTACACGCCATCAGGGTACAAATGAATACTTATTAGATTCATAGTTATTGCTATGTTGCTTACAATTGTAGAAGATATTCTTTTAACATTAGGGACATTAACTTCATGAGCTTCTTATCACTTATGAGGCCAAGATCAACTTGTAGGGATCATATTTCTTCTGATCTAATATGTTCTTCTATAACTTGACCGTAGTTGGGGGTTTGGACTTCATTGATCGATCTGAGTTAAGCCCGATCTATAAAGGCAATCTTGTACATTTTGTAAAGGGTTCTTCTCTGGTTCATTTGTAGTGGCTATGCTCTGCACCTGTAATCCTTTTTCCTTGTGTTAATGAAAATCTTTGTTTTGTCTCTTCTTACATTCAACTACTTAGTGCATTTCCTTGCCTTGTGTTGAATGAACTCCTTTCCTATTCTCATCTTACATATTGTATTAGATCTTCTTATTAGTTGGTGTCTTGCGAATGTCTTTCCTTGCAACATTTGTTAAGCTATAATCTCCATGTTTGTTTTTTGATACAATTAGACTTAATAAAAGTGTGTGTTGAAGTTTTTATTGACGCTAAGTGCAGCTATAGGAAGGGAGGGTAACCAAGTTTCAATATGGTGTATCACCTCCCCTTCTTTTTCAATATCTCCTTCTTTCTTTTCCCTCAAAAGCGGTAGTTTAGGTGCACCTTGCTTGTAAAGGAAGTCAACCTTCTCCAGAGATTCAATCTCATTGATCAAATCCCACATTGAGAGATTCTTTCCATGTTTCAAAAGGTTGTTTAGGTCACTAACAATCACCTAAACAAGGGTGCAAACTTTTGTGACAACAACTGCCTTGACTGCTTTGACCATCAGGGAAAGTTCCCCAATGACCAAACTCATGTTTTGAATGAATCGAGTTGCTATTAAAAACTATCAATTATTGGGGAAGCCCTTAAGAAGTCCTATTGATGAACCCTTGCATCTATTTTCATTTGAAGAGGCTATCGGAAAAATAAGCATACCATTCCGTCGATACCATTATCGAGTTGTATTTCACAAATCTCGTCGATGAAACCTCCATCGATAGAGCCATCGACATAACAAACCTTATCAGACTACACAAATTATTCATGTCCAATGCCCCAATGATATTCACATCAGCAAGACCTTGCTGATGATAGTTTTCTCTTGGTGAAATAGCCATCGACCTTGATAAGACTTACTCCGATGTCGCTTTGCAAAATGGGAATCAACAAAACCTTCAATGATGCAAATCATCAGCATAGTGTACCTTGTTGGTCTATAATATTTTGTCCCTTCTGATCGCCGATGAAGAGAATTATCAGGGTGACTTACCTGGATGACATCCATCAGCATAACACATTGTCAAGAAGCTTAGTTTGATCACTTATGATGCCCAATGCAATTGACATCGAAAACACCTCCGTCGATGGACTAAAGGATGATTGTTTTGATAAGACCCAAAGATGTCTTGCTGAAACACTTCGCTTATCACTACCTTCAAACCACATATCAACAAGAGTTACACCAATGAAGTTCATCATTGTAGCAAGGCCCATCGGAATGCATAATTTCCTCCATTTTGATCGTCGATGAACCTTGAGATCGGCAAGACACCCGCCAATAAAACTCAACGAAAAAACATAAGGCCAACTACCCTAAAATCTGCATCCTCAGCCCAATGAAGAATTTATTTGGGATTTTAGGGAAACAGTAGACAAGTCTCATTGAAATCCATTCCTTGGTCCCTATTGATGCATTGTACGTCTATTTTGGTGGAACATGAGGGATGCTACACCGAAATGCATGATTTGAAGCATTCCACATTGATTTAGCTCTACAATCTGCTCAACCAGAACCCTGTGAAAAAATACTCTAAAGAATCTGATGGTGGGCTGAAAAGGTGAACAATAGCTAATAATGAAGTCGAGATGGCGACCTTAGTATTAGGACTCCATTTATGTAAAAAGAAGAACATTTTAAATGTTGGCATTGAAGGCAATTCACAGATATGTATTTGAGTAGTAATTAAGGGAGAAATACTAAATTGGATATTGAGTTATTGGCTTCATAAAGAAAAGATACTATTAGAAGGCTTCACAAATTTCCCTATTTCGCATGTGTATAGGAAGCCAATATGGTTATCGATTTGATTGCAGAATTCGGTGTCACTCAAAATTAGGAAGTTATAATAGGGTCAAAACTGAATGTATAGATTAGTCTCCAATAAATAATAAATAATAAATAATAAATAAGGAGCAGGTCTTTATGGATAAAAATGGGGATCGATAGGGTATGATCTAAGAGATTTGCATACCTATCTCAGATTGTTGGGGAGATGATTTTTCTTTTCTCTATCCAAGGCATAGTTACCTAGTCTGTACACCAGAGAATACAAAGGACATAATGAACGGAAATAATGCATGGCTCGACCAGTCATCAGGGAGAGAGATGGTAGTGTTTGGGTGAAAATAGGGTTGTTGGGTGTACATCATATTTGCTGGTGGATCTGCTCTTGAGATTGTGAATCTTTGGGATATGCATTTTTGGTCTCCATGGACAAAGAATGGTCAAGTAATGTTATATAACAAAACTAATGGGGAATTGCATGGGCACTGCATTGAGAGGAAACTTGGAAAGGAAACCAAGATTGATTACAAAGCATGGGGAAAGCCATGTGCTATATGTTGGCCACAGATTGGTCACACTATATATGAAGCTTAGGAAGTGACTAGTATAGGGATTAGAGTTGGATGTTTTGCATCAGTTATAAATTTATGTAATTGTCTTTTTATTCAATAATGGGAGCTATCCACTATTAATAGCACACACACACACATACACACACATGTATATATTTATGTATATATGTATATATGTATAT
>MU223158.1:242304-289366 GCA_018584345.1 Thuja plicata
TGGACCGAATATTAATAATGGCCAGGCGATAGGGTGAAACGAATATATGTAAAACAATCGCCAATTCCCCGCTCGCCGACATGCGACATTCGCCAATTGGCGAATAATCGCCACTAAAGTTATCGCTTGTTACTATTCCATCTTTCTAAACCCTTGATCCAACTGTTAGTTATGAAGATGGTTTTTTATGAATGATACGTGACAAGTTGCCCACAATCCCTTCCATTCAAGCCCACATCCTTGCCATTTGAAAACCTTCGATACTTTGATTTTCATGCATTATTTGGAATTAAAATGATTTAAATAATATAAGGTTTTAAGAAAATGATAATGGCATCGACTTGAAACTTCACATATCCAAGTAGTGAACCCTTCATCATAGAATCAAATTGAAATCAAAAGCTAGGAAGATGCGCAAAGCAGTTAAATGACTATGCCAATCTTTATTATTGGTTCTTTGTAATTTAACAAACTAGTTCTAATGACCCCTAGTGCACATTGTGCCCCAAGGACCCTGCTTAAAAAATATCTGTTCCAATATCAAAACTCACTTGATCCTCATTAAACTAAAACCATAGGCAAATGATAGAAACTCTTCTCAATTTCATTTAACAAAATAATGTTATATAGAAAGAAGTTTCTCAACATGTTCCTCTAGAAGAAGCAATTAAAAAAGTTAATATAAATCTTGAGGGAAAATAACTAACATATACTTACACTAGATCAAATACCACTATTGCATAAGGATGACAATTATGCTAGACACTATTTGCTATGGTTGTAATATTTATGAACACATGCGTCATTTAATATTGAATATTGATCACAGGTTTTTCTTCCCAAGGTTGTTTTAATACATTTTTTAAATTTCAAATGCCTATTATCATGTTCATTGATTCCTAGGGATTCAATAGTCTCTATAGGTCTAAAAAAATATGTTCATTACATAGCACTTTGAAGTAGGTTCAAGGCCTTGTTGCACAAAGTTATTTGTCATCTCTCATTTTGTAGATCATTCCTTCAACAAATCATTTGAAACTAAAATGAGCCTCTTTTTATTGCTCATATCTTTAAGTTAAATTTAAATGGTATTCATATATAAAATACATTAAATAATAAAATTTCAATTAGTAGACCTAAACTAGGATATATCTGAGAGAGATTCAACAACTACTTTTTCAAGTATTACATTGGTGAATTTTACAAAGCTTGCACCATTTTTTTTTCTTTTTTCTTTCTTTCTTTTTTAATTTTTTTTTAATTTTTTAATTTTTTTCAATTTTTTTTTTCATTTTTTGGGTTTAGTCTAATTAGGTCATCCCTAATACAATGATTAGTTTACATGGTTCATATTTAATCAGGTCCTCCCCTATACAATGATTAGTTTAAATGTCACATATTTTATATAATAATTGACAAATAACATGAATCTACCTTCATATTATATTTACATATCCTAATAGTTCAGACTAGCAAATAACATGAATCTACCTTGATATTATATTCACATATCCTAATAGTTCAAACTTGATATGTGTTTATCCATTTCTCTACTCAAGTTTAATTTGTGACTATAGATATGACTCCTAAAATTTTAACTTAAAATTAAAAATTTGGCACTCATTGAGCTCTGATACCATGCAAGATTTGGCAATGAAGGTAGTGACCCAATAACTAGAAGCCTAATGAAAACCACAATAAGAAGAGAGAAATAATATGACAATAATAAATTGTATCCTCGAGAAGAATGAAATAATATAGAACGAATCAACTGAATTCACTTCATTGAATCAACAACTAGACTGATATTACAAAGGAAACCTCTTGGTTAAATAGACCAAGGTGAGAACATATGAGTGCATAAGATTATGAAAAGTGTCGTAATCTTCTGACATGAGACTAAAAGTGATAACATATCACCCACCAAAGGTAGAAAAATGAAAGTGTCACATGTCCACCAAAGGTAGAAAAATGAAAGTGTCACATATCCACCAAAGGCGTATCACCCTCCAAAGTAGAAATATGTTTGTGCCACACGTCTACTAGAGGTGGATCATTTTCAAATTTGGAAAGGTGTTTGTACAACACATCCACAAAAGGTGGAAAAGTAATAAAGTGATGAGTCCACCAAAGGTGGAAAATTCCTATGTAGTACCTAAGTAAACTTAAGTAACATGTGTGTTTAGAACCTAGGAAAAGAACTTACTAGGTGCAACAATTAAACACACTAACACCCTCCCTTAAGTGCAACTTAGAGAGAATTTATGCGCATAATGCAAGATGGGTCCTAACTACTAGACCATGTTAGATACCCATGCACAAATGCAATATAATCTTCTCACAACTAGAGAAAAGGAGAAAACCCAGTAGGACATAACTCCTCCCTAAAAGAGAGATGACAATATAAAATGCTCTCAATGATCATTGAGAAGAAAAAAACCCTCTGAGAGGAAAAAATCCCCTCCAAAAGAGAGACCATGGAGCCCCCCTCAATGTAGAATCTCTTACAAAGATGGTCCAATGATCTCAAACAACATTCTTCCCCTTAGGAAGAATTAGAGTTAATGCTGCATCAAGAGTGTCAATGAAAAACTCATGATGAATCTCTCACTACAATATAACAAAGATTAGGCACGGAGACATATGTATGATCATACTCAAACTACATACATTCTCGACTGGAGACATGTACTGAGTCTCACAAGATAATTCCTAACCTACAAATATAGGAGGATTGCATCCAAAGAAGCCTCACTGACAAAATACATGGAAGATATGACACTTTATTTTAGTGCATTTAACACATGACTCGTGCAAGAGATTACAACAATGACATGATGATGAACATCTGGAAACTTGAAGATGATGCCACTAAAAACTTCCCTGAAGTAGTTGACCACTAAAGATGCTTCCAATTGTGATGTACCAAGGAAATAGGAACAATTGGCCCCTGATAGTTGCCACATGAAAAAGTTAATGGTTGGCCGATATGGGCTTAGTAGGTGGACATTAAATATTTTGTTCCTAGATTTGCTTATTAAACACAAATTTTTTTTTTATTTTTAAAAAATTAATCACTAAATTTTTTTTTTGATCGGTAATCACTTTTGATTGGAGCTACAAACTAGTGGGGTCACAATGGGGGACCCATCCTCATGGTGAATACAATGCATGAGGTATTAACACCGAGCTATATTTTTCTCATACATAATAGCATTCTCCTTATATCTCCCACTTTGATCACCACTTGGTAGTATCACACTCTCCTTCTATCTCTCTACGTGACAACTACCCATGTCGACGACCCACCTTATCTCTCCAAATATCAGCCACATCTTTATATCTCCCTTGACAGTAACAATCCCTATCTCTCCTTGTCTCTCCACGCGTCCCTAATGTCACCCTCGGTGATTGTTCTCCTTGTAGTACCCCACCGCACGTTGTAGTCACCCTTATCACTCCATCGATCTCACTTGTACCCATGGATATATCTGCTAGCATGAACCCTCAATAGTATCCTCATCAGAAACTATCGCTCGGTCTCAACTCCATCATGGGCACCTCTACCAGTCTATGTGTAGATGCATGTGGATTCCCTTCAGTCTATGTCCATCTTCCTCCACCTACAGTTGGCTTGGATGGGGGGATTCAATCATGTGTTGTTGTATCAACACGACTTTGCAATGACAGTTATTGTCGTTGCACTGTGGGGTAAACCCCACTAAAATTTTTTATTAAATAATAAAGAAAAATTAATTTTTTTCCATTTTCTTTGGAATTTCTATTTCAATTATTATAATTGTCACAATGAGGCTATAATAGACTTTTATCACTAAGAAAAAGACCAAACTAAGATCTATGCATTACAATTGCAAAAATAAGTTAAATTTTGAAAGTAAATTTTTTTTTTATTGTTGGAGAGATGCTCATGAGCCGGGATCACAACTTGCAAAAACCTTCATGGAGAGAACCATTCACCAAAAAAATGAATTAATTATGAGATTCAAAATAATGTACAATAGCCTTTATCATAAAGGTAAGAGTAGAGACAGGTAGATGCAACTACCAGAATATTAACTAAAAAGTAACTAGGTTATTAAATATTAATTAACCTACATAAGCTTAAGCTAAGAGTACATATCAATTTACCCCAACACTCCCCCTTAAGTGCAACTTAGGGAGAAAAATTATTATGCAAGACTAATATGAGAATGCAATATATGAGTCCTGACAACTAGGTCATGTTAGGTACTCATGCACAACTAATCATGCAATGTATCTCTTATAAGTAGAAAAAAGGAGAAAACCTCATACGATAAAACTCCTCTAAAAAAAGAGATGCTGCAAATAAAGATAAGTGATGGATGAGTGATGTATGGAGCTCTCAACATCAATATCCCAAAGAATTACATCCATCGTGAAGATCCAAATGGTGTCCCCATACGAGGAAAGGTGAGAGACTATGTAGCCCCCCATAATGAATAATCTCCTTCAAGAATGGTAAGTGTTTGAAGAGTTTGAAGATGATTCCATGCATATAAACAACTTGTCTCCCATAGGAAGAAATAAATCCATGTAGAAATGCAGGAATGCCTCGCAATCTGGATAGGAAATAATAGGAAGCTAAAAACGATGTCTCTGAAACGCTCATGTCTCCTTGTCTATGTTGATGAAGTCACAATCTGGTCAAGTACATTCCTAATCAATGAATAAGATGACAACCTAGAAATGATGTGCAAACTAATGTAGAACAAGCTTCAAAGACAAATTGATAACTGGATTAATTCAACAAATAGATATGTTCTCCATCAAATCTAAAAGATAAATTAGGCAGATTGACCTAATAAATAGCAAAATCAGCTGGATTAAGTTGCTCCAATGCAAAGGAAAATCTAGGCGGATTGACCTTCTCCACCACTGTGGAATAAATTGAAGGAGATTGTTTATGGTTTTGAATGTCTATAAGTTTTTGCATCAATGTTTTGTATCATACTCTATGATCCATCATCAGGATGAAAAGAGCCCTCGAAGAGTGAAAATGAGTGAATGTCAGGCCAAGCCAACATAAAAACAAGAGGCAAGGGAGAAGGTTGAAGCGCAAAATATGAGACAACTAGAAAGGAAAATGAATAAAAAGAATTAAAGAAACAACCTAATAGAAATATACTTTGTACAGGGTTTCGGGTCCCTTCAAAACCTTTTTTTACCTATAATAAAAAAAACTAATAGAAATATAATAAAATGAATAAATAAAAATACGACCACAAAATTGAAAACATGAATAAGATAAAATATATAACTTATTATATGATTATTTATATACTATTTCATATATATATGATTATTTATATACTCTTTCATATATAAATGAAAGAGCATATAAATAATTATATAATAAGCTAGATATATTCAGTTCACCTATTCATGTATTTATATGTATTACATATACATATAAATACATAAATAAATGAAAATTTATATTAGTATAAATATGTATTTATTCTCATTTGGACGCAACATAAATTGATCTTGGATTTTTTTGACCTCTTGAATCCAATGGTGATCTTAGATGTGCACCAACAAACTCTAATTTTGACATGCAATGGAAAGCCACAAAAACAAAAACCCCCAAATGGTACCAAAAATCTCTCAAAAAGACTATCTAATGACATTCAATGAACTCTAATACCATGTAAGATTTGGATATGAAGGTAACAACCCAAGATCTAGAGGCCTAATGGAAAACACAATAACATTAGAAAAATATTATGACAATATTATATTTTATCCTCACCAAGAATGCAATAGAATAGAATGAATTAACTAATTCACTTCATTGAATCAACTAGAATCATATTACAAAGGATACCCCTTAGTTAAATAGACCAAGGTGAGAACTGTGTGTGTGTGTGTCATTTGAGTACTACAAACCTTCATAAAACATTAATATGATCAAATCAATTCAACATCAAGATAAACAAACTAGTTAAGCAATTTTAATTGAAACAAATCATGAACGTTCTATGGATCTCTAGTTCTAGGGACTTGAATTATGTTGTCAACTACAATTTTGATCCTCAAGTGACAACCTAGAAAATGAGAATATAATATGATTTATGATGCTATGATGAATTATGCAAATCCTATATTAAATTATCAAAATTACTACATTATGATGCAAATCCTCCATTATAACAATGCTCAAATGAAGAAATGATATGTGAACTAGCATTGTACCTATGCTTTGATGAAAGAAGATGTCCCAACCAAAATTATGTGCTTGCTCTACATGAAGCTGGATCCTTTTACTCTAATTATGCATCATATTTATAGGATTTCCCTGTTGAGATAATAGAAATGTGTGTACTGAGAGGGGAGGGGTGAATCAATACCCTTAAAAACTTTCAAACAAATCTTTGTAACCAAATGTTATGCTATAACCGAATGAATAGATAGCATTCACCAAACATGTAATGTCACTACTGAAATGTAAATGCATGTAATGTAAACAATAAACATACACCAAATTTAATTACACATGACACTAGTATTTTGGTATCACAGAAAACCCCTGTTAGAAGGTAAAAATTGTGGTGGGGATGAGACCCACAAAACTTCACTACTGCATTCAATAAAGTAGCATGTTAAAGATTACAAAGATTGATCACTTCTGGTGACCTTACCCTGTAAGGAGTAACACTGAGATCGATTAGATCTACATCATGTGAGGATTTAGCAACACAAAGTATGTGTGCACTCGGTTAAGAGATTTATACAAAGACGGTTAAGTCTACTTTGTTAGGAGATTTTTGGATTGTTAAAATTGTCAGAGAGTAACAAAGTTGTGTGATCTAAAAAAATTACAATCTCTATGAATACATATCCTTTAAGTGCATATAAATCTATCACTTTATTGTGAATAATAATACCTTCTGTTTTGCTCGGTAGCCTTGCCTCTGTTCTGAAAACTGAATTCTTGCACTGTAGTCCTTGTCCTAAAACCCTTGTCTGATCTCTGATGTTCGTAGTATGGCAGCTACTTGATCATTACTTGATCAACATACAATAAAAATGACATCGTAACATTATATATATCAAACTTCTTGACCTAATTAGGGTTTTATAATATCTTACATAACCTAAGATCAACGGTGTACAAAATTTACCTTGATCATCTAAACATAGGAGTTATAAACAATTAATGTTGTGAATCTGTAATTAATGTTCTCCTCGATCATTGTAAACCGTTATCCAGGTTGGAAAAAAGTTTTCACCTAGATTGATGTGCCATTACAAAATTTTATGTGACCGATGTTCTACTTGGTAAATATTGTCTCTTGGTGCTCGGTGTTCTCTGTGTATCTCAGTGTAAATTGTGTGCTCGGTGTACACTGCTGCTTGGTAAAGTCTGTTTTCTCGGTGATCATTATACTCGGTTAACTTTGCGCATGATCAGTGCACTCGATTAACTTTGCACTTCGGTGATTATACCGACTGATTCTATCTGTGACTTTGTTACCGACTGTCAGTTTGAATGTTTGAATACTAATAACAATCTTCAAAGCTCATTTGGAGTAACATTCTCCCCCTTTGGCATTAGTATCAAAAAATTATATATGTAGATGTAGTATACACACAACTTATACATACTGACT
The DNA here is from genome assembly GCA_018584345.1 of Thuja plicata. Taxonomy (NCBI): domain Eukaryota; kingdom Viridiplantae; phylum Streptophyta; class Pinopsida; order Cupressales; family Cupressaceae; genus Thuja; species Thuja plicata. The sequence continues at coordinate 249,960 of MU223158.1, forward strand.
CCCCCTTTGTACATGCTAAGTATATGCATATGTTCCCCCTATATACATATGTACATATATTCCCCCTTTTTTGAAATTAATGACAAAAAGAATAAAACTTACAACTTGTCAAAAATGTTAGGATGAGCTTTCTGGAGATTTTCCATTAACTTCTCCCATTCCTCCTTTGGACACTCAAGGGTCAAAAGCTCTAGGTTCAGTTGAGCCTGCATATCATATATGCTCTCGGTAACTGATTGTTCTGGGGTGGCAATCAAGTTCTTTGCCAATGTCACATGCTTCTGCATCATAACCAAATGCGGTAGTAACATAGCTTGTAGCTCAGTTACCTATTCTTTGATTTTGTCCTCTTCCTTTTTCAGATCAAGTCCCAACTGCTGAATTTGTAGAACCTTTGTGTAATGCATCTGCAATGCATATTGCTCGATTGAAAGACTGCTAGCACTATCTATTAGATATTTATCTAATTGCTTCATATTTTCACTAAGCTTGGTAGTGAAGTGATCTAGAGTGCATAACTTTTGTTGAATTGTAAGAGCTTCAGTAATAAAAGCTTCTAATCTAGTTACAAATTATGACAGAGTTACCTTGTTAACTGCCACGACCTGGCTCATCTTCTAAGTAACTTTGTACTAAATCTTCTTTTTTGCTCTCTCTTCTAACTTCTTCTCAGCATCAATGTCTGGACTGTTTATTGCTTCGCTGTGAAGGGCAAGTTGATCAAGAATGGGGGCTGATTCATCAATGTTCACATCTAGAACAACTTGCATTAGAATTTCCTTAGTGGTCTCTAGCACCTATGCACTTTTGTGTTCTTGCCTCAGCTTATCTTGTGCTTCTTTTCGGGTGCATAGTTCACCATACCTCATCAAAGAGTCAAGGTCATCTGTCCGTGGATCACAATCAGGAATGTCAATGATTTCATCAGGTGTCACGGGACCCTTGCTCCCTTTCTTCCTTTTCTTCTTATTCTCTTGTGTGCTTGATGAAGGAGATAGTGTCATTGCTAGTTGAGCCTTTTTCTCAGATTCTTGCTTTATTGGCTCGGTCAGTGTGATGCCTTGGGAAGGTGCCTCGGTAGCTAACCTGGTGTCAGTAGTAGAAGTATCTACCATCATTGTTTCTGAGTTACCTTCACGTTTGTTTGCTGCATCAGTGGTATCTTTAGGTGCATCACCTTGTGCTATCCCACCACTATGCTCGGTCTCTTTACCTTGTGTATCACCCTTGCCTTCAGTTGTGTCTGTGACCTAATCGGGTCTAGTATTTTATGCTTCACTTTCTATATCAATAGATTTTACAAAGATAGGCAGAATACCTGGTACCATTTCTCAGGCAACCTTTGTTGTATCTTGTTCATATATGGTCTCAGTAGCTATGATTATTTCATCTTCTTGAGCCTTGTCATCAAGATCACCTTCAGTTATATCATTTATTATGATCTCTGGATGACTTAGATTAGTCAATAGTTTAGGAATACTGTCTAATACATTATCAATAGCTGCATCTCCAACATTGATTGGTTCTGTGCTTGGTCGATGTCCTAGTATCAACTGCAGGTACAATGTCCTTGGTTTCCTCTGGTGGAGTCAGCAGATTTTTCCAAATCATGGTGCTCTCTTCATCCACTTCCTTCAAATTCCCTTGAATTATATTCAATGTTCATGCTTTATTAGGGAACTTCTTGGCATACTGTTGCATAATATCATCAATTTGTTCTACTATGCAATTAGCCTTAAGCATAGTGAGAGGTGCCTCTCTCATCTGTTTCTCGATGTTGAGTGGATAGGTCCATCTGGCTGATATTTTATCATATAACTATTTTGGAATGTAAGTAAAAACTTCAATAGGGACCTATTTGAAATTGATCATGATGCCTATGATAGCTTCTGCAATTTCATCAATAGTCTTCGGTGCTTTGTTCTGCACAACCTTAAATTTATTTGTATTTTCATCAGAATCATCCTTATTCCTTACATATTTATTTCTCTGTCTCGATGATCTGGTCTTTGGTTTCCTTTTATGATATGTGAATTTTGTTGATGGCCTTGTTATCTTTGCAACTCCTTTCTTTAAAGGTGGTGAATCTGTTGTCACCGTTTATGATCTTGTTCTCCGTGGAGACTCAGTCTTTATGCCTTTGCCCTTTTTGGCCTTAGGTGCCTCAACTTTTGCTTCATTAGACTCGGTGGCATCAATATCTTGTTCGGGTTCTTCATCATTACCAACTGAGTTCTTCTCCTTGGTATCATCAACTGACTTATCCAATTCTTCATCAATGATAAAAAACTTGCATTTCAGGGTCTTAACAATTTTGGTCTTCTTCCTACCCATCTTCTCAACTTGTAGTCCAATTTATATTCTGGTCTTTGCTTCTTCATATGTGCCAAATCTCATGGCAGATTTGTCAACTGGTTCATTAAGTAACTTTTCTATAGCATCAGAAGCTATGTCAATGCCAAGTTCATATTCCATCGGAGGTAGCCATGCTATCCTCGGTTGTATTGCCTTGATAAGAGTAGTATCTATGTCAACTATAAAACATATTTCATCCTTATATTTCTCTACCAACTGCATTGGTATTCTGGATCTCTTTTCCATTCTAACTTTGAAATTTGCAAAATACTCATTCATAACAGGTTCAAAATTTGTTACTCTACTTGTAATAAAGTCACCGATTTGCAGTGTAATCGGTCAGTTTATCTTCCATTTCACATTACCGATGGAGGGAAAAAAGCTCTACAGATAGAATAATGTGCAAAGTAGTAGAGAACCAAACTTAGAAGTGTTTGATCATGCTGATCGAATTGTTCTCATGTTCTCTTCAAGTTGTCTCTACAACAACTTGGCTAGGTCAAGTTGTAAACCTTTCTTTACAAATTTATATGCAATGTCAACAGCTCCACATGCAACGCTGTTAGGTCTTCTTGACTGGAAGATCTTATATCCAATAACATATGCACCAAACCTAAGTTCAGGATCACCGAAGGAGTTGATCTATAGACCTCTACCGTCCCACTCAGTGCATGTAAGATTTTCGATCTCGGTTCTGGGTGGGTGCCTTAGGGCTTTTGATTTGTCTGATGTGGGGTACCTAGTTACTACATTTATTACATCTTTGCTGATTTTTTTTGGTTCATCCATCCAAATATTTCCATCGTGAACTCGGCTCAATACAATGCGGATCCATTTGGTTCTGAATACCTTCGGGAAATTCAGGGCATTAGTTAACCCTTTGACCTCCAGATGTTTGTGATCATCTTTCAGTTTACCATCTATGCAAAGTGACTGGTATGTTGATATAAGCTCAAAATCCCCTATTTCATTGATCTTGTAGTGAATGTATGCTCTAACATCTTGAACTAACATAACCCTAGGCGATATCACGGAGAACGTGCCTTTGTCATCGGGTTGGGCTGCAACCTGAGAACGTATCTTGTAGTTTGGTTCTGTGCAAGTAGAATTCTTAACAAGAATCATCTTTTTATCTTTCTCCATCTTTGCCTTCATAGTTCGTGATGAGGACGCCATTGATTTCAAATTTAGGGCTTCCATGAAAGTACTCTAAATAACTTGGTAAGTGCAAATGCATACTATCTAACCTCTTAGCTGTTCAAAATATACTCATAATCTCTGCAAAATCCTTGAAATACCCTGCTGCAAATTTGCTCTCTATTTCTGTGCTCTGCTCTGTGAGTGTTGTGTAAACAAATGAGTTCACACCCCTCAAATTTATACCAAATAGTTTTATTCGGTGCAATTAATTCTCACCACCGACCACTTGGTAGACAAACATAATACTCGGTTGACATTGATGATACTTCAGCTCGGTGAGTGTACCAAATTCTCGATAGCCTTAGCAACTCAATTTTCTCACACATATTCACCGACTGGCATTACTAGCTTGGTACATATTAACCGACTCAACTAGATCAAAGTAATCAGAAATATAATACCATAGTGCATCTTAGTTAATACTAATTTGACATTTACACAATGAATATAGGAACTGATGTAAGATATATCTTTGTAAAACATAGTTCCATACATGCTTGTATTGCTCAGATGGAGATAATGGAACCACCTAATCCATCGGATGAGGTTTCACCGACTGTTGTGCTTGGTCTTACATTATCATTTGATGCTTTCCTCCACATTTGATTTCTGATCCTCATGATTTCTTCAATTGTATTTCCATTTCCATAAGTATTTATTCTGTCTGCACAATCTCTACTTAAATGACCAACCTTATGGTAGTGTGAACATGCCATGCCAAAGTTTGACCAATTCCTAGACTTAGTTATTCATTGCCTCATAGAGTTTGCTTCTATATGTCCAAATTTACCACATGTTGTGCAACTACCCCAAGTGTTATAATCCCAAGCATAAGCATTACCTTGTATTCTTGGTTGATTTACCTTTTCTTGTCCTTTAGGATTCCAGATTTGCTTTTTATTATTCATGCATGCTTGTGATGTATGACCATGCATGTTGCAATTTTGACAATATTTATCCATGTATGGTTTCTTCTGTGGTTTTTTTAACTTAGATCTTGCATTCTTGTGCTTGATGTCCATGCTTATTAGATTTATAGCAATTTCCATTAAATTTAGGAGAGTTTCTAGAAATACCTTTTGCTTTGCTTCTGCAAACATTTGATGTGTGGCCTGGTTTTCCACAGTGATGCCAAGAGGACTTCTTAGGCATCGGACTTGAGTATACATTCCTCTGTTCATCTTGATTTGATGATTCTCCTTGCTCGGTACACCCTATTCTGGTATTATTGTTCAGTCTTCTTTGGTAGTTCAAAAATTCATCCATTCTCTTAGTACTATCTTCAGATCGCTTAATCACTTCATTATGTTGTTGTAGAATCTTCAACTCATTTCTTTCAATACACCAATGTCCTCTACTTTTCTATCAAGCTCTATGTTCATTCGGTTTTCCTCATGACTCATAGCAACCACTTGATTGGTGATCTCAAAGTAATGTTCAGTAAGTCTCAATATCTCATATTTTTTTTCTTGTAACTTTTTAGTCATTTTCCTTCTGTCGTCAACAACCATGTTTCTATCTTGTTCAACTTTATTTGCATCATTAAATACTTCAACCATTCTAACCATTTGTGTATCTTGACCGATTTGTAGTGCTTTCACTTGTTCATTAAGTTGTTGATTTCTCTCAGATAGTTTTGATATGATTCCTTCAGATGCATCAAATATGCTGCCATATTCAGATCCAAATGTGTCAAATGGGTCATGAATATCTTCTTCCTAATAATCAGTCTCATGACAGTGAAGTGCCATGTCCTTTCTCTTAATCAACATCTCCACGAGTTTCTCATTGGCTTCTTTGTATTGTTCGACATAGATATGTAACTGTAACTTCTTATTTTCAATAGTTTTATCAAGTGTATACCTTTCCATTATAAGATCTTTTCTCTTCAACCATTAAAATTCAACCATTAAACTTTCTAAACAAGAGAAATAGCTCTAATACCAATTGTTGGTATAATAGAAAGGTGTGTATTAAGAGGGGAGGGGTGAATCAGTACCCTTAAAAAATTTCAAACAAATCTTTGTAACCAAATGTTCTATTATAACTGACTGACTAGATAACATTCACCAAACATGTAATGTCACTGCTGAAATGTAAATGCATGTAATGTAAACAATAAACATACATCAAATTTAAGTACACATGACACTAGTATTTTGGTATCATAGAAAACCCCTGTTAGAAGGCAAAAACTATGGTGGGGATGAGACCCACAAAACTTCACTACTGCAGTAAATAAAGTAGCATGTTAAAGCTTACAAAGATTGATCACTTAGGGTGACCTTAACCTATTAGAAGTAACAATGAGATCGATTAGATCTACCTCATGTGAGGATTTAGCAACACAAAGTATGTGTGCACTCGGTTAAGATATTTATACAAAGACAGTTAAGTCTACTCTGTTAGGATATTTTTGGATTGTTACAATTGTCAGAGAGTAACAAAGTTGTGTGATCTAAACAAATTACAATCTCTATATTGTGAATGCAAATCCTTTAAGTGCATATAAATCTATCACCTTACTGTGAATGATAATACCTTATGTTCTTCTCGGTAGCCTTGCATCTGTTTTGAAAACTGAATTCTTGCACTGTAGTCCTTGTCCTAAAACCCTTGTCTAATCTCTAGTGTTCGTAGTATGACGGCTACTTGATCATTACTTGATCAACATACAATACAAATTACATCGTAACATTACATATATCAAACTTCTTGACCTAATTAGGGTTTTACAACATCTTACATAACCTAAGATCAATGGTGTACAAAATTTACCTTGATCATCTAAACAGAGGAGATACAAACAAATAATGTCGTGAATCTATAATTAATGTCCTCCTCGATTGTTGTAAACCATTATCCAGGTCAAAAAAAAGTTGTTACCTAGATTGATGTGCCATTACAAACTTTTATGTGACCGCTGGTCTGCTCGGTAAATACTATCTCTTGGTGCTTGGTGTTCTTTGTGTATCTCAGTGTAAACTGTGTGCTCGATGTACACTATTGCTCGGTAAAGTCTGTCTTCTCGGTGATCATTGTACTCGGTTAACTCTGTGCATGATTAGTGCACTCTGTTAACTTTGCACTTCGGTGATCATACCAACTAATTTTGTCTATGAATCTGTTACCGACTGTCAGTTTGAATGCTTTAATACTAATGACAATCTTCAAAGCTCATTTCAAGTAACATTCCCAAGGTGTGGGAGATGAATTAGATTAACCATGATCAAGGTATAGTCGATGTTAAGTTTGATGATGTGTCCCCTTTGAGTAGACAAGATTCCCTTTCAAGATTAAATGGTTAAGATTGCAAAGCCTTTCAGTAATCCATATGCACTCCTTCCTCCTTTCTCATTGGTTCAATTGATTTTTGTCATGTAGTGGTAGGTGAGAATTTTTAGGAGGATTTAATTCAAATGAATTAATTAAATTATCCATGTATGGTTTATGAAAGTGTTGGATTTAATTAGTTAAATAACTATGTAATTAAATGATTAATTCGATTACATAATTAATTAATTTTGATTTAATTAACCCAATGTCTTAAATTTAATTATGTTTGTTTGTTGACCATTTTTAGGCGTATACATTTTCCCCTCTTTGAATCAATGTACGAAGTGCATTGGTTCAAAGAATAATTGTTTTGATGCTAACTCGATTGATGCTTGGCTAAACAATTGTCACCCATAGCATTAGACTACTTATTTCAGGATTGGACACCCTAAATGGTTGCTAATTATATTATTCAGTCTCATTTAATTATCGACCAAGGACTTAAACTTGGAATGGCATTTGCAAAGTATATGCTTCAAACTCCATTGATTCTCATGGCTAAACCTATAAAATTGAAATGCATTAAGCTTCAAAAAATCTATGCTAACTCAAATAAATTCTCTTACTCTAGGAAAACAGTAATTACAGATAGGAACCGCTATACCCGCCTATGCTGGAGGAACAATCTACTAGTTCTATTACTAGTGGCTGCAGGAACAACATAGTTCTATTTTACTTCTCTAAAAATGTGGAACTGATTTCTACTCTAACAAGGGAATTCACTCACCAAGTGGGCCCCCTTGGATGAGTGAATAGAAACACAATCAAGATAACAGAATTGAACTCAACTTGTGCATTCTATTCATTCATGGAAAATACACTTGGATAAAATAAAACAATATTACAATTGTATCAACTTCTATTAGTAAAATGACAACTAACTCGACTAACTCCAAAGAGTTACAATAGTCTTCTTATTTAAAGGAAATATACAACTACTCCCTAAATCTAAGATCACTCCATTAATGAGGATCATTACAGATACGTAATGCTTCATAACAGAAATATCAACCATAGAGAATGAGTCTTCCTAGAATATAGTACGTGGTGCCTCTAGATCCGCATGTTGTCTTTAACAGGAAATTGAACTGACTTGTTCTTCCCATGAAGATCTTGCAGCAACGTCTTAACTTACTTCAACTGTTTTCTCGACCTCTTCAATATGATGGCGTCTTTGCAGCAACGAATGGATTTTGACTTCTTCAGCATCACAATGTTGACCTTTAATTCACCATGACTGATCCCTACAACATGATTAATGGATACACACAACCTCCAAGACATACATATTCATATCATTAATATCAGGAAATAAGTACTGTTAGGTTCCAATTAATACTCTTGCAAGGCACATGGCTACAGGATGGAAACTACCCGCAAACATAGCAGAGGAAATAGGATCATTCATTAGCATATAACTACTGCATCTTATTATTTTATTCATCAGTTCCAATAAAATATATTATGTTCCATTTTCATCCACTTTACTACTTATGTCCTTACATATACAAAATATACATATAAAACCATAAGTTTAAGTATCTTTTTTGCAAGTAAACTGCTAGAAAGAAAATAAAAAGCATTTGAAAAGATGGCCTTTGAAGAGGCTCATCATTCCCCCCAACTGTCCTATTGCTGGTCCCCATGGATCATGAAGTTGTGTATCCTAGCCCGTAGCCTTAGGTCACTGGAAATATTTTCTTCTGACTCATCAACAACATAGTCAAAATACCCATGATTTTCCCAAAGTCTTTCCCACCTCTGCACTTCTTTAGCCATGTCATGTTCTTCTGTACTTTCATTCACTACTAACAAAGGCTGGAGGAGAATAGCTGGTTGGAACCTTAATGGAATCCAGTAATTACGCAGTGTTCTTCCCAACATTATATACTACGAAACTCAGTGGGTGGAAAGAGTCAAGTTCTATGGAGAATGAGGTTCACAAACCTCCAAATCATGTGACATCCTTACCCATCTATGCCTAGAAGCTGAGATTGTATCCTTCTGTGATGAGTGTTTATCCCAGTCTGAATATGATTTCTCTGTGATCGGATAGACCTTGCTAGATCGACTTGGGTTCATAGTGACTGAGAGCCAGTGAAGAAGAGTTCGTCTGGAATGCTGAACTTCAGGTCTTATCAGAAAAGGTGTATCTATTTCACTATTTCTATATGGAAAGGCCTAATGTTCCTTGATTATCTCATTCTGTATCCAACACATCACTGCTCTTAACTGAACATCTCCCACATACAATAGTGAATTCCAGTCCCTGTCATCCGATACAACAAGATTATGTAAATACAATTCACATAACAAATTTTTTATAAACATGGGAGCTAACTGAAATTCATCATATAATTCATGAGGTGTTGAAACAGAAGGATTCAGTCCTTCTACAATCCTGGTTAATTTAAAATTAAAAAAATGTTCCTTGAGGAACATAGCATAGACTGGAGATGGTGACCCACATGCCATAGCTTCAGGAATCAATTCAATAATCTACTTAACCCTTCTTTCCAACACTGCAATCTGATCTGTTTTCTGATCTAATTGATGAGCTTGTTTATCAATGGTTCTTTTCTACTTTTCCTTTTCTAAATTCCTTTGTGCCCTTTCCCATACAAAATTTTGGTACAAGCTCAACCTTGCAGCTAATGGTGTAGATAAGTCTGGAGGTGGCATGGGTCCCTAATTAAGGATATCAATCCATCCTGGTACAGGCTGAGGGGTTTTTACTGCCTCATTCTAGGTGGAAGTTTCCCCTTTCCATACAATAAGAGTTTTTATTGCATTATCCTCTTAACAAGATTCAGCTTCTTTAGCTAATGTATCTAACCCATCCTTGCTTACTTTCTCTAACACCTTTTCAAAAACATCCTCATTAATTGTAGGGAATTCATCATCAGGCAGGTTGTCTGAATTATCAACATTTCCTTTCCCAACAGAGCCATCAAAAAATTCCTTTTCCTCCTTAGAATTCTTATCACTATCTATGAGGATATAATCAATATTAGGATCAGTTGTTTCTTCAAAATTTGTATGGTGAGAAATGCTGTCACTATCTGTACTTTTCTGAACCTTTTCCTCAAAAGAGGACTTCTCTAAAGAATCAGAAGATTCTATATTCACAAATTAAATAAGAGACTTGTCATCTTTGCTGACGTTGGAAGAAATTCTGGCACTCTTCCTAGTAGGGGTTTGGAAAGAGAAAAGAGGATCTTTGTGTTTCCTCCTGCTGGCGGACACCTCCTTCATAGTTGCTACAGGAGGTTCTTCTGGTGTCACTTCCTTAAAAGAGGGCAAGGCTTCATCAGATATGTTACTAACATTATCACTATATGGCTGCTATTTTGGAATTAATTCCTCTGATCCTAGGGTTTTACCCTTGTCTTTCTTGGAAGCAGACTTGGTTTTCACGGAAGGTGGGGTGTCAGGAATGTCATCGGTCTCCTTGCTTTTTCTTTTCTTCCTATTAGGAATAGGAGTACTAATATTGCAAGCTCTTTTCCTAGAGAGGTTAGGTTTAGAGGAAGAGGCTTCAGGAACAACGTCTGTTCGTTGAATTACCTTGCAAACCCCAATTGTTGTGTTAACCCTTCTTCCTATACCCTGGCCTCTAGGGTCGACCACTCTAGGCACCACTTCATCCATTGCTAATAATTAATACCAAGTACCAATCAATTGCTTATTTAACTCTCTTTCTATAATTAATTTGATTAAACAATGATGGGAAACAGACTGAACTTTTCCTGATTGAACTAGAGAAGCTTGCTTTTTCACAATGTTAAATAAAAAGCTAGGTAGATTTATCGGTCTATCGTCATGGTGGAGGATGCTCAAGATCTTGAAATGCAGCCCGTGGAGAATATGATGAATGTAGCTGGCTGCATGTACTCCATGGGCAATGATACCCTTAAGGTACCCTGCTTCTTGTCAATGTCTAGCCGCGGATCACCTTGCAAGGTGAATTGTGCCCTAGCTGAGCATAAATCAATATCTTTAGACCATTTCTCTCCTTCCTATGGAATTCTTGTTACCTCTGCCACAACATCCTCTGTGAACTCTATTCTTAACCCCTTTACCACTGCAAACCCATTATTCAGAGTGTTTAGAAATTGTACAAAAATTTCTTCGTTAAATCCATTAAGGCTAAGACAGTAATCCAGCCACCCTCTCCTTCAAAACTTTTCACAGCTGGCTGGGTCTCCAAGTAGAACTCCATGGTCTATCGGCTCATGCCTCTGAAGGTATCCTCCAATTGCTACTAACATAAATTTTTGCAGAGAAGCTCTACAGAAGATAAAACAAAATGGAAATTGCTATGGAGTCAAGGTGTTGCAGACGAGAAAATAGGAGTATAGAATATCATTTACTTCTAGGTAATTAAAAGTGAATGATATTTCATAAATACTTTTGCACGTGTTAAGGTCTGCCACCCTAAACACGTCGTGAAAATACCATCATTAATTGAACTTCAGATTTAAAAATTTCTTAATTACTTTCAAATCAAATCATGATGACATAATCACTGGGTGACAGATGGCTTCACACATAACAAAGGTCATCTTGAAAAGACAAGAAATAAATTTCATCCTTTACATGCTAATTTTTAAATTTGCAAACAAATATTTAATAATCCCTCCCCCCAACTAAGTGTAAGGCATGGATCCCACTAGGCCATTTCATGCAAGAGTATAAAAAGAAAAAGAACAGTTAATTCTAATAAAAATGAATAAAATAATATACGAACGAAGGTATGTGTCACTAACCTGTGAAGTGTTGCAGGAAGAGTGTTCTGATATGTAACATGCACTGATGGAATAATACAATGGTACGAAAGAACATGGTAGAAAGAGGAGGTGAGGTGGATTTTATTGTGGAGAAATTATTTCACAGGAAGTGAAATGTTTATTATGGAATCATTGATAAAAATCAAGGATTAGTGGAAACCTGGGTGGAAGACCCAGATGCTGCTGCTGAAGGAGTGTTGTTGTCATTGTTGTGTTGGAATTGCTACAGGAAGTCTTCGCGACTTATGGGCTTGTGGTAGATCTTGAGGCAATGCCCATTGACAAGGAATTTGAATCGCACAGGATCAATGGTGGAAAGTTGAACCACTCCATTATCAAAAACTGAGATTATTTCATAAGGTCCTAGCCATCAGGTCTGAAATTTGCCTGGGGTATTCTTAGCTACATCTTTATGTAGGGTAGGCCAATATTAGCCTGTTGTCAAGATCTTGTAGGTTGTCCTCTTGCCTACAAACTGGCCACCACATGACTCATCATGATAGGCCTGAAGGATGTCATAAGTCTCATCTTCACGAACGCATCTTCGGGTGACCTGATCAGGACCTGTGTAAAACATAAATCCTGAGATCCATGAAAAGTTGAAGCTTTTCTCAACTAGGATTCTACATTCTCTTGGTGAAAAATGTGGTGGCATCCTTCCTGTAGAAAGGTAGTTTGCGATATCAGCATACCATGGGTTGTAAGTGTCAATAGAGAATAGGTGCTCATCAGGGAAGCTATCATCAATTGCTGTAGGATAATCTATAACTTGTAATCTAGATAAGAAATCAGCCACCACATTAGCCTTACCTAGTTTATCAATGATTGTTACATCAAACTCCTACATGAGGAGTAACCATCTTGCTAACCTACCAGATATGGCAGGATTGTTCATTAAGTATTTGATTCCTGAATGATCAGTGTATACAAAGAATTCATATCCAATAATGTAATGTATGAATTTATTAAGTGCATAGATTATTGCTAGAAATTCCTTTTCAGTAATAGTATAGTTTAGTTCAGTACCATGTAGATTCTTACTAATATAATAAATAGCATGCTCAACTGTACCTTCCTTTTGGCCTAGCACTGCCCCAATGACAGTCGGATGCATCAGTACGAATATGAAAGGGCAGCTTCTAATTAGGTCCTCTAAGAATAGGTGTTTGAGTCAGAACATCTTATAACTACTGAAATGATAGTTCACAATCAGTCGTCCATTCAAATTCAACTTCTTTCTTCAACATGGTATACAATGGGGCTGCAAGTTGGCTGAATTCCTTAATGAATCTCTTGTAGTATCCAGCACGACCAAGAAAACTCTTGACATCCTTCTTCTTGACTAGAGTTGGAAGCGTAGTGATGACTACAATCTTTGCAGGATCAACCTGGATGCCAAAGGATGAGAGGTAATGCCCTAAGACAACTCTCTCTTCCATCATCATGTAGCACTTCTCACTGTTAAGGGAGAGGTTATATTCTTGACATCTTTTAAGAACTTTCTCCAAGTTAGCATGAACCTCCTCAAATGTAGTTCCATATGCAGTGAAGTCATCCATGTATATTTCAACATAGTCAGCATAAATTTTAGAGAAGATACTAATTATCGCCCGCTGAAAAGTAGTAGGTGCATTGCACAATCCAAATGGCAAGACAAAATAAGAAAATGTTCCCCATGGACAGGTGAACGTTGTCTTATCCTGATCTTCAAGTGCTATCTAGATTTGGTTGTAGCCACTGAAGCCATCTAAAAATGAAAAATTCTTTTTACCAGCAAGGTTGTCAAGTACTTGGTCAATGAAAGGTAATGGAAAGTGGTCTTTCTTAGTGGCTTTGTTGAGCTCCCTATAGTCCACACAAACTCTCCATTTTCCCCCTTTTTTGGAACAATAACTAAAGGAGAGACCTACTGGCTATCATAAATTGGATATATAAAGCCATCTTTAAGGAGTTTTTGTAACTCGGTCTTCACTATATATCTCAGAGCAGGGTTAATTCTCCTCTAGGCTTGTCTAATTGGTCTAGACTCGGGGCTGATATAAATCTTATGGGTACAAAGCTTTTGGTCCAACCCATTCATATCAGTATATTCCCATGCAAAGGCTTGCTTTCTATCTTTCAACAGTTGGATAAGACTGGCCATCTGAGACTTGGTGAGGGTTTTTATTGACATTCAACTCTTTTCCTAAGGCAATTTCTACTCTTTTAACTTTATCCAGCATCATAAATTCTACAAATTAGGGTGACTTGTTCTCATGTGGTAATAAGGTATGAAGATAACCGGGTGTTGTAGGAAGCTTAGGTGGGTTCTGCTTGGGTAATATAGTTTGGAGGGAACATTTAGGGACATGACAAGAGGATGCATCAGAGCCATACTGATAGGTAAGAATTGCCACCAATATGTCATCTTCCTCTTTGGATACCATAAATGGATCTCTATCAATAACCATGAGCTGTTGCACAGATTTTGCCTCAAGGGAAGCATCACCTAGGTCTAGCTAGATAACTTGGTCAGATTCATCTTGGGACTTGGCTGGAGAGTACAAGGTTAATTTCTTGGTATGGATCCCATCAGATATTGTCATTTTTCCTGAGCGGCATGCAATGCAAGCATCTGCTATCACTATCCAATGCCTTCCTAAGATTAATGGATATCCTCCTAGTGTGGCTTTGGGGGACATGATTATGAAATCTTAGGGGTAATAAAAGGAATCAAGTGTGACAATGATGTCCTCCACCATGCCATCTGGCTTCACTATGGAATTATCAGCTAACTGGAGTATTACAGGTGTTTCCCTTAAACCAATGATACTAAGTCTTAACAAAACTTTCATAGTCATCACATTGATGGATGCCCCTAAATCAATCAATACATTCTGTATTTGGATACTGTTAATATGAATGGTAACCACTAGGCTACCTAGATCAGAGTATTTAGGCATCAATACTTTACTGAGCATGAGATCATAAAGTTGCCCAAGAACATGGACAATGTTAGGATCTTTCCTCTTTCTACCAGGATACTTGATACAGGCTTCCTTGATTTCTTTATTATAGATGGTAATTTATTTGAGGGCATCTAATAGAGGTATTTGGACAGTCATTTGTTTGAGTTGGTCAATCAAATCAGCTATAATAGGGTTTTCTTTTGAGCGTGCTGTTTGAACCAATCTCTGCGGATAAGGTGGATTTTTCAAAACTAGAGTAGATTAAAGAACTAGGAGCAGCAGTGGGTTGATTCTCAGTTATTTCCTCAGCATTAGAAACTTCAGTTATTATAGGCTCCTTAGGTGCAGTCAATGTTGTTCATGATCTTAAGTAAATATCATTCACTTGCAGGGAGTAAGCTTGCTGCTTGATATTAGGATTTGGAGTTGGTTGCGCAGGCAGTTGTGTTGGCTTCTAAGGATTACTATTGGTTGCAGGAGGTGGAGGCATAATATCCTTTTGCTGAGGTGGAGGCATAATAGCTTTTGGTTGATTAGGCTAATTGGGTCCCCACTAAGGTTGTTGTTTCCAGTTACCATGTCGTTACCATTGGTTATTCTGCTATGGCTGCTGATATTGGTTAAATTGTTGTTGGTATGGGTTGAATGAAGATTGTTTCTGATGGTTTTGGTTATACTGTGGCTATTGGTTAGACTAGTTATAATTCCAATTCTATCCCTGAGGGCCAGAATTCTGAGGGTTCTGGTTTTTCCATTGACTACTATTATTATAACCAAAATTATTCAAGGGATCTTGAGGCATACCTTGTCTTTGAGCCCATGGTTGCCTCTAAGCAATGTATAAAACCTCACCATTCTCCCCATCTATAGCTTTAAAATCTATGGGAATTGAAGCAGTGTCCACAAACACAACTATTTTGCACTTACAGTTCCTTTTCTTCTCTCTACAATGAGAGCAGAATTCAGCCAGCATAGCTTCTTCATCCTTCTTCCTTCATGCTTGCATGCTATCCAACTGAGTAGCAACATCATTGATGATGTCCTGCTCAAATTCAGACAAAAGATTGGACAAATCTAATTTAGATACTCCCAAACCATTGGATTTATGAGGGAAGTCTCTTATTCGTCTCCCTTTCTTCACAGTAGCCCTTGAATAGTTCAGGCATATGTTCTTTATATCAGCCCAATTCTACTGAGTAATGTCTCCACTAGCCATAAGGTCCAAAGCTTCTATACTCCCATCATTTACACCTTTTAGAAAAAGATGCTTTTGGGACTCCTCGTTCAACTGAAGCTGGGTATTCCATTGTAGGTTGAACATAAACCTTGAGACATAATCCTCCAAGGTCTCATCCTCCTTTTGAGATATTTTGAAAATGTCACCCCCTTTTGAATCTTGACCCCTACAATACTCCTTATATTTGGAAAGAATCATGTTGCTCATGGCATCCCAAACTGCTATAGCATTAGCTCCTAGCCCCATGAACCACCTTAGAGCAGCCTCCTTAAGAGTAGATGGAAACAATTTCAGCTTATGGGCATCAGTTGTGTAATCATAGCTCCTATAGAGGATATCAAACTCAAAAAGGAAGGTTTCAGAGTCTTCAGTGATGAGGCCATAAAATTTTGGGAATGCGGAGGCAAGTATGTTCTTCAAATTATGATTACCATGTTGAGGAAGAATGGGGAAATGAAAGGTAGGCTGCGCCATCCTTGGGGGAGGACCTGGCTATTGTGGTTGATAGATAACAAGGGCTAAATGGTTGTCTTGATACCCAGGTTCATCAAACAGGTCATGCAAATGTAGTGATCCTTCAGAGGATGACGAAAGAGATATTTCTCCTTGGGCATTAGCAAAGGGATTTTTGAATGGGTTTTCTTCTTCACTCTCAACTCAGGGTTCCTTTGGCTCAGGATTAAAAATTTTAAATGGTTCAACTTGGTTATTGTGAGGAAGGAATCTCCCACGAGGGTCTCTTCTTCTATGCATAAAAGGATTACTTGAAACTCGGTCCTAAATTATGAAAACTGGGAACATGAACACCAAAGTAAGTTTGAACTAACACCATCCCCGACAATAGTGCCAAAAATGCTTGGCTAAATAATTGTCTTAGAAACCCGTAGCATTAGACTGCTTATTTCAAGATTGGACACCCTAAATGGTTTCTAATTATATTATTCAGTCTCATTTAATTATCAACTAGGGACGTAAAATTGGAATGGCATTTGCAAAGTATATGCTTCAAAATCCATCAATTCTCATGGCTAAACCTATGAAATTGAAATGAATTAAGCTTCAGGAAATCTATGCTAACTCAAATAAATGCTCTTACTCTAGGAAAATAGTAATTACGGATAGGAACTGCTATACCTGCCTATGTTGTAGGAATAGTCTACTAGTTCTGTTGCTAGTGGCTGCAGGAACAACATAGTTCTATTTTACTTCTCTAAAAATGTGGAAATGATTTCTACTCTAACAAGGGAATTCATTCACCAAGTGGGCCCCCTTGGATGAGTGAATAGAAACACAATCAAGATAACAAAATTGAATTGAACTTGTGCATTCTATTCATTCATGGAAAATACACTTGGATACAATAAAATAGTATTGCAATTGTATCAACTTCTATTCAGAAAATAACAACTAACTCGACTAACTCCAAAGAGTTACAATATCCATCTTATTTAAAGGAAATCTACAACTACTCCCTAAATCTAAGATCACTCCATTAATGAGGATTGTTACAGATACATAATGCTTCATAATAGAAATATCAGCCGTAGAGAATGAGTCTTCCTAGAATATAGTATGTGGTGCCTCTAGATCCGCGTGCTGTCTCTAACAGGAAACTGAATTGACTCATTCTTCCCGCGAATATCTTGAAGCAACGTCTTAACTTCAACTATTTTCTCGACCTCTTCAACATGATGGTGTCTTTGCAGCAACGACTGGCTTTTGGCTTCTTCAGCAACATGATGTTGATCCTTAATTCACCATGACTGATCGCTGCAACATGATTAATGCATACATACAACCTCTGAGACATACATATTTTCATCATTAATATCAGGAAAGAAGTGTTAGGTTCCAATTAATACTCTTGCAAGGCACATGGATACATGAAGGAAACTAACCACAAACATAGTAGAGGAAATATGATCATTCATTAGCATATAACTACTGCATCTTATCATTTCATCCATCAATTCCAAGAAAATATACTATGTTCCCTTTTCATCCACTTTACTACTTATGTCCTTACATATACAAAATATACATATAAAACCATAAGTTTAAGTATCTTTTTTGCAAGTAAACTGTTGGAAAGAAAATACAAAGCATTTGAAAAGATGACCTTTAAAGAGGCCCATCAATTGATTTCATGACTCAATGTTTCCCTAGTGATGATAAAAAATTTATATGAACCCTTGATTTAAATTTTGATTGATTTTGATGACCTAATTCTAATTTTGAAATTTTGATGTCTAATGTCCTCGATTTTGAAAAGTGACCTGATTGGGATGATTTTGTATCACGATGATGATATTCCCCCTTGGGAAATGAATTGAAATGACTACATGATGTTTTGATAATTTTTGAGAATTTCATAATTTTAATGATTTGTCAAACATTTTAATAGTTTTGTGAATTTCAATTGATTTCACCATTAAAAATTGAGTTCAAATTATGCCTCGAAGAATTTTTTTTTATAAATAGCTCAATTTTGGATTAATGTAGTAAAAATTTACCCTTCAAAAGGTCAAAGTGTGATATATAAAGGGTAAAATTGACTTTTTCACCTCTCATTTTCACTCTCCTCTTTTTCATTTTCTTTCTAAGGTGATTTTTTTGTTCTCCTAAGGAAAAATGGTGGTCCTATATCGCTAGCACAAGTTCAAGAAGGGAAGGCGCTTCCAGAGACCTACAGATTATGGTCTTTTGGTGAGTCCTCCATCTTTTCTCAGTATTTCATCATTTTTACTAGATTTTCCCCATTTTTAGATCATTTCAAGTTATTTTTTTGTCATCTTTTGTAATTTTTAGCCGAAATGTTTCTTTACCCAATGTTTCGTCGCTAATATGACTTATTTTTTTTCTTTTAAACAATCTTGCATCACTATTTCTAGGTTAAAATAGGGCATTTTTGTGTCACTAATGCATTTTTTCGTCGCTTTTGCATTTAAAAGTGGCGCTTTTGCTCCATGTTTCATCGCATTTGAATAATAGAATATCACGTTTGATTTGAAACGTCACATTTACAATAGTTTATCAATTTTTCAAAATTATGCATCATCATTAATGTTTTGTAGTCTTCGCATAGCAAAATGTTACTTTTGTGAAAAAGTTGTTGTCGTCAAGTTTTGATGTCAAACTTTGATTTTTTTAAATTAGTTTTTCAGTCCGGATGTTGTTTTGATAGATTAATGATGTGTTGATGGTGTCTCGATGACATTTTCAAAGTCAAATTGTGTAATGTTAGTCGAATCAGTTTAGTTGATGTTTTTTTTATGTCAATTTGATATGATAGATTGATTGATGATCTTCCATCCTCAAGATCTAGACCGAGACTGTTGCAAATCACATCTAAGAAAGTAAATGATAGGATGTTTGGATTGACGCTTGATTATCAACTTGATGATTGACTGAATGATGTGTTTGACTTGAAAAAAGGTTTCATTTTAGAAATCGAATATGAGAGGCCAACATACTGAACCATTTAGATTGATTCCTGAGTTGACTAGAGTTGAGATAGAGGTGATTGGTTGATGCGGTCTCTACTATTTGCTAGATATTTCACAGTTTTGAGTAAACCGAGGTCTATTGTCACCTTTCGCTGAGAGATGTCATTTTGATCATAAAACCTTCCACCTTCTGATGGGTGAGATGACTATCACTCTAGAGGATGTCTATCATATCCTGAGGATTCCAGTGATGGGGATCTCATGTACTATGATCAAGAATATGATGGGGAGGCTTGTTGATAAGTATTCAATGATGATACCATTGGTGATGAGACTATCAGATAGAGAGTGACACAAAAATGTTATGCTCCTCTTCCTCTAGGTTTGCAATGTTTATTGGTGGTTTCATGATGCCTGATCAGAGAGCTCACAACTTTGCAGTTGGTTGGGGTCATATTTTGAAGGATATGCTTGCTCATCTACACAGATTTTCATGGGGATCCTATATCTTGGCTCTGTTGTATCGTGAGCTTCACTAGGTGGCTTATCGAGGCAGTGTTGCACTTTTAGTGAGAGTCGTGTTATTACATATATGGGATTGGGAGAACCTCCCAGTGACTAGACCTATTTATGACAGAGATCGTCATGTGGGATGACCATATATCTATGTCTACCATGGATTCATTGTCTAGCCTCATCTGGGCAAGTTAAAGTATTGATAGAGACAAATTGATGATATTGATACCGTTTGTTGGTGACCCTATATTGGTTGCGAGGGATGGGCAGAGGATCAAGATGAGATGGCCTATGAATATGTATCATAATGGTTGATTGGTCGTATACCCTATATCTTGGAGATATTTCTACTTACTCAAGTTCTATGATAATTTGGCCGGACATATGGTATGACACAGGGTTTGGCTATATATACTCAAGTTTAGATTGAGCAATAATTATGGGGTCCTTGTCCAAATATTCATATTGCATGAGATGAGTATGAGAGACTTGCCGCTACATTTTGGCATTACAGACTATATACTATTGATACAAGGATGACAATGGAGTATGGAAAATGGTTTACTATTCATCCATTTCCCAGATTTACAAATCCTTTTGAGCCAGTTCCTTCCATTGATGATCATGATTCTGATGAGTTTGATGATGATGATAATGATTCTCACGAGAGACCTCGATGAAGAAGGGGTGGTAGTGTCCGAGGAGGAAAAGATAGGGGATCTAGAGGTGATAGAGCTGGTAGAGAAGATGGTAGGGGTGTTGGTGGTGCTACTCCTAGAGTGGTTAGAGGTAGAGGTGGAGTGATGATAGCTTCTCTAGGAGGTATTTGTGGTAGCCAGGATGGCCGAGGTGGGAGAGAAGGTGGCTGGGGTGGAGGTCAGGATGGATGCAGGGGTAGAGGCAGGCATGGAGGCAAGGATGGAGGTCGGGGTGGTGTAGTGCCTAACATAGGTAGGATTATTTTGGCATGGGGATGGGCAGTTCAAGTGCCTTGCACAGTTAAAAAAGTTAGATCTCTAGTTTCTCCTACTTCTCTTGCTACTCCTGCTTCTCTTGTTGCTCCTTCTACTCCAATTCAGGATGTGCAGATGCTATAGGAAGGATGGTTTCCTTACAGGGTCAGCTAGCACAAACATTGGGTTTTATTCAGAATTTGGTCTCAGAGGTGGCTCAGATAAAGGATATGCATCAGGGATAAAGTAGCCAGGTCATTGATTAGACATGCCCACAATATAGTACAAGTCCATCATCTAGAACACCATGTGATCTAGATGTAGGGACTAGTACATGTCCCTCTACAAGTGCAAGTACTGACGCAAGCATAGATGGTGGTCAAACTTGGCTTGCAATTTTGATGATATCACATTTTTGGGCATGATTCTCTTAATGATGTACTTGAATCTATCATGATTTCAGACTTTGATGATGTACTCTTGATGTATATTGATGGACCTTTGATATGTACATTTGATATAGCTCTGTCAACCCCATTGATATTTATGATTTATCTCCTTTGATGGCATTATACATTGGACTTTATGATATTTGATTATTTATATACATGATGCAATGATTGATGTAATTCTATGTGATTCCATCTTTATGCATGTTTTTGGTATTTTTCTATGTAGGATGTATGGATGTACTTACTTTACTTAGATGCTTATGTATGGATGTAAATAGATATGTACTTGTGTGAATACTTTGATGTATGACTAAGTTAGATGGATAATGTAGACAATATGCTTATATGATGCTTTATTTTCTATGTATGAAACGTATGAAGCCAATGGTTCTATATGATTTTGCAATGCTTTATGTATATGTATGTTTGTTTATTAATGATGTAATGCAATGACTGTTCTTAGATGCACTAAGATGAATTTAATGATTAATGAAATGCAACTTATATGTGAATGGAATGCACCTAAATGTTTATGATATGCCTTTAATGATGATGAGTAATGAGATGTAATTATTTAATGCTTAATGAAAATGCACCTAAAGGAAACGAAATTCACTTAGTTATGATAAATAATGAATATACTTAGGTATATAATAAGATGCACTAACTTAATGAGTCTAAATGAAAATGATATGCATTAATTATTTATTTTTTGATGAAGTCCAATATATTCCATCTAAAGGAGAATTATGTGATTTGACTTTGAGTATTTGACCCCCTTGAGAAATCCCATAACAATGTAATAATGCAAGATTTAATCTAAACATGAATGCAATATGAAAATGCCACTAACCGCTGTCACTTTTCACTGGATAATTTATTTTGTTATTATCATCATTGAGCTATTTGAAATGTAACCATAGGTACAACCTCCACTTATTTTCAATCATGATGCTATGAATATCATTAGTTATAACCACCACTAATTTTGAATCATGATGATATGAATATCATTATCATCAGTTTCAATATTGCAAGTTGATCCAGGCATTAAGGTATAAACAACCAAAATGGCCTAGGAATCCTTTGCGTAAACAAACAAAGAATTAATCATTTTCATATGAAAATTTCCTTGATGATACTTGGATGATCATGTCTTTAGACTAATTTGTACACTAATACGAATTAACTATATAGGCAGAAAACTAATAAAATATCATGCTCCATCATTGCTTCTCTAGTCCAAGACATCATAGAGTTGCTAAAAAGACATGATTTCAAAAATCAAGAAACAAACACTTTGAACATATTTATATTTGTAATTTGATCCATTTTTCATAAGAATTCATCCATTTGTTCTTTTGATCCTAATTTTGGTTTCCGTTAGAGTTGATGTCAAGTTTTTTGATTTGATTTTATGCTTGGTATTGAATGTTTGGATGTTGGATTTGTTCAAAAAGTCTTGAATCTTGATCTTGATTTTAGATGCATCTGTGTTATGCTTGTGTCTATTTTTTATGAGCTCACCAATTTTGGAATTCTCCACTAGTTTGATTTGACCATAATGATGGACCATGAAAAATTTCCAAACCATGATAAAATATTTTTATGTGAGCAACTGAGCTATGTAAGTGGAGGGATTATTATGAATATGAACATGAATGAAGGAATGCAAACAGATATGTACAAGGATGAAAGAATTGTGAATGAGGATGCAAATGCATCGAAAATTGATAGATAGATACACTTAACTTAGAACAAGGAGTACGTGTTTGTCAGGTTTTCACTACTTGAGTTTATTGCATTTTTTTGTATTTTTATTTTTTTCTTCTTTTTCTCTTCTTTTTATCTTTTTTATTTTATTTTTTATTTTATTTTATTTTCCAGAATCTATTTCTACTATACAAACTGAAACTCTGTCAAGTGACCAAGTATAGAACCTCTTACGATGGATACTATTGATAGATTCTTCATCTCCATGACATGTGGCTATCTTGTAGGTCCATGATCCATAGCATGGTGTAATGACCAAAGGTGCTTAACAATTTTCTTCAAACTTACATTTCTTCTCCCTATCTTGTTGATTCTGTGGATTTTATTGTACAATTAGATCGCCAACTTTAAATTACCGAGGTTTGATTTTCTTATTGTAGTTTCTTGACATCCTATTTTGATAGACCTTCAAGTGGTCATGTGCTTGGTGTTGACGTTCCTCAATTAATTCTAATTCTTGTGATTTTGAAATGCTATAATCTCCATCTATCAATATGCCATGTAATGAAACCCTAAGTGATGGTATCTCTACCTCTAAAGGTAAAATTGCTTCTGGTCCATAGAATAAGGAAAAAAGGTGCACTATCTCCTATAGGAATTTTGATGTTGGTCCTATAGTCCTATAATGTTGGATTCAACTGGATATGTCAATCTCTACCCAATTTATTAACTGTCTTTTTACAAATTTTAAGAATGTTTTTATTAGAAGCTTTTTCTTGTCTATTTCCTTGTGGGTAATAGATAGAAGAAAAATGTTGAATGATATGAAATTTCTCACATAATTTTGTTACATCTTTTTCCTTGAATATTTTTCCATTATCTATTATGATGGCGTGGGGTGTGTCATATCTTCCAACTATGTGATTCAAGCTAAACATTTATATTTGTTTTCATGTGGTGATAGAGAGAGGATGACTTCAACCCACTTAGTAAAGTATTATATTGCTATGATTATGTGCTTGTGACCATTGGATGAGGGAAGATATATCATTCTTATCAATTCAAAGCCCCATAAATAAAAGGGTCATGGTAGTCAATGGATGCAGCTCTTGTGATGGCACATGTATCAGGTTGTCATTAAATTGACACTTTTGACATGTTTTTACAAACTGAAAAGCATCATTCTCCATAGATGGCCAATAATACCCCATTATAATAATTTTATTTTCCAAGGTTAAACCACTAGATTGATAAAAACAAATACCCTCATGAATCTCTTGTAACACATTTTCAGATTCCGCACTCTCTAAACATCTAAGTAAGGTCCTATAAAGACCTCTTTGATACAATGTATCAGATAGTAACGTATATCGAGATGTTTGGCGTATGAAATTTCTCTTTTGGTTACGGGATTTATTTAAGGGTAGGATATTGTCTTTCAGGTTAGTATAAATAGGACCATACCAAGTGGATTTATGACCTATGAGTAAGCATACAATTTAGGATTTGGGATCATCATAGGCAGGTTTTACCAATTCTTCCACCAAGAATTCATATCTTGTATTTTTGTCTAGTAACTTAAGTAGGGAAGCCAAGGTATCCATAGCATCTACTCTTTTTTTCTCTGCTCATGGTATTTTTTCAAATGTGATTATCACAAAATAATTCTTGATATCATCAACCATTCTCTTGTAAGGTGTGATTTTATCATCCTTAATTTGATATTCATCATTGATCTAGTTAATTACTAGTTGTGAGTCCCCAAATATTTGTAATTTTGTGATCCTCCATTCATATTCAGCTATGTTGTTGGTGCATGGAAACAAACTCTTGTAATACTTTGGTATAGTATAACTATGAGGTGTGATAAAAAAAATTCTTACCCCCGAGCCATGTTGATTATATGGCCCGTCAAAATACAACTTCCATGTTTGATGTACCATTGTAAGGATGTTTGCATCAAGAAACTCTATTTGCATCAGTTCTTCACTTGATATGGGTGCATCAACCAACTGGTCTTCTATGACTTGTCCTTTTATTTCTCTTTAATCCACATACTCTATATCAAATTCACTCAAGATCATTACCCATTTAGCTAACCTTCTTGTGAGAATTGATCAACTAAGAAGATATTTCAAAGGATCTATCTTAGAAATTAGCTTGATTTGAGGTGCTAACATGTAATGCCTCAATTTTTGGGAAGCAAATACCACTACTAAACATTCTCTTTCTATGAAGGTGTAGTTGAGTTTATTTTGACCAAAGTTCTACTAATGTAGTAGATAGTCTTTTCTTTTCATTGCTCATCTTGTTGTGCTAATAGGAATCCTAATGAATTATCCATTATGGAAATGTAGAGTAACAAAGGTTTTCCTAGTATTGAAGCCATCAATACTAGAGGATTTATCAAATATTTCTTGAGTAGATCAGAGGATTCATCATATTTGGTATCACACTTAAAATAAGTGTCTTTGTGGAGCAATTGAGTGAAGAGTGACAATTTTCAGCTAGTTGGGATATAAATATTCTTATTGATTGAAGTCTCCCTTGAAATGATATTAATTGATTTATGTTCCTTGGAGGTCCCATTTCCATGATGGCCTTCACTTTTCCTGGATCAAATTCAATTCCTTTTTATGAAACAATATATCCAAGAAGTTTTCCTTATTTTACCCCAAATGCACATTTTTTGGGGTTTAGCCTAACCTTGATTATTTCAATCCTTGTAAAGATTTTGTCTAGGATTTGTATATGCTATTTTATTGTAGAGGACTTGGCTAAAATATCATCAATATAATCTTTCATGAAGGTATGCATCATATCATGGAAAAGTGTGGGCATTGCTCTTTGGTAAGTTGCTTCGGTATTTTTGAGACAGAAGGACATAACATTCCAACATAAAGTACCCCATGGACATGTGAATTTTGTCTTATCTTGACCTTTTGGCACAAATTTTATCTGGTTATAGCCGAAAAATCCATCCATTAGTAATAACGTAGAGTGTCCAGCTGTAAAATCCACAATACTATCAATGCTTGGAAGAGGAAAGTCATCTTTTGGACATGCCTAATTCAAATTTATGAATTCTATGAAACCTCTTATTCTTTTTTGATTTTATAAATTGGTACTATGTTTCAAATCCATTCTTCATAAGAAATTGATTGAATGAAGCCATTATCTAAGAGTTTCTTCAATGCTGCATTTACAAGCAATGCCACACGTGGGTGTATTTTCCTCAATTTTTTTCACTGGCTTAAATCCTGGAGAAATATTCAAATGATGCATTATCAAACCAGGATCTAACATGGGCATGTTAGCATAGACCAAGAAGAAATAATTTTCCTTTCCTTGAAGAAATCTATGAGTTGTTTTCATTCTTCTTTGGATAGAAAGACTGCTAAATTGATGATCTTGGGATCTTCTTCTGTTCCAATATTTACTTTCTCTGTTGGTTCTATCAAGATGGAATATCTTTCTTCATAATGTTATGGAAGTATGTCAAGTATCTCATCTTTAGATGCATCGATGAGTTTTTCACCTTCAGATTCATCTTTTATTTTTGATTTTTTGTGATCTAGTACTACCACATGGTGGTTTTCACCACCAGATCTTTCATATTTTTTTCCTTTTTACTTTTTTTACTAAGAGAATTGACATCTCCCCTTGTTGATGCTTATTTATAAAGTTGTCTAGTGGAAGATAGTTCAACCATGTTAAGGTACAAGGCAATGGAATAATCATTTTTAAAGGTGTTCATTTCAACTGGTTCTGTTAATTTCCAATCATTGAGTTTGGGATGTAGTAGCGGTAAAATATCATTGGTTGGGTTTAGGTATATTGTGGTCAAGGTCCTGATGGTATTATGGTTTATCTCATACATTTTATCATTAAGATCAATAACGTGAGTTTCCTCAAGATGGTCCATAGAGATTGGATCTTGATCTCCCTCATTCGAGTATTCTTCTACGTATCATGTTTTTTTATATAGTAGTGTATACCCTGAACTTTGTCCCTATAGAAATGAGGGTATGTATGGTTGTCTTTGATTTTCTATCACTCCTTGAAGTGACTTTTGTTCATCTATAGATGTAAGCATATAGGCATGAATGGCATCCACTTCCTTATCATGGAAAGACTCTTCTGACAATGAATTTCATTCCCACTATGCAAATTTGTCATCACTATATGATTGTAGCTTGAGAATTTTCTCATGGGTATGAGGTAAATTCCTCTCAGTGTGATAAACTTCAAGATATCCTATTCCAGTTTTTTTTCCTTGTTAGACCTGAAAGTGGCTTGTACAGTTTCTACTATCCCTTCTTTTATGTTTCCAAGAGGACCCGATCCTTGATATCCTATCTTATGCATGATTTCAAATCCCTTACCATATTGATGTGTGGGAATACTGATATGTTGTACTTTTTCACTTGATTATGTTTCTTCATCTTTGTACAACCACTGGAGGATTTCATTGTCATCTTGATCTCCTATCAAGGATGTTCTAGGCCTTACAAAATTGTCATTGTATTTTTTAGGAAGTGAAGGTTCCTTATTTTTGACGTCTAAAGTCTTCCATAATACCTAGGAGAATGTGGTAAATTTACTATTGATAAGGAATATTCTCCCACTCCTTTATGATGAACCTTCAATTTCTTCTCAAAATCCCTCATTAGTATGTTCATACTCAAGAAATGTGTCTCTTTTTATTTTCCCTTGGATGTAAAACTTGAATTAAGAACCTCTTCTTTGATTTGTTCATTTGAGATATCAGGTATGGAGACTTCTCTATTATGTGGTACCAAAGAATCTGTGATAGGTTTAGCATTGTTACAATATTGAAAAGGGTTGAGGTCATTGTTGATGGTTATCTCTTGACCAAGGTATGGAAACTTCACATATGTGTGATATGTTGAAGGAACCATCTGCATCTCATGCCTTGAGGGTCTACCCAGTAATATGTTGTATGTTAAATTTAGATCTAATACTTGACACACCATTTCCTTTTGGGTTGGACCAACTCGGATTGGTAGAACCAAAAGGCCCTTGGATGACCTTACGTCATCATCATTAGCTTTAATGGTGATTTTTTTATTAGGATCAACAAAATTTTCATAATAGACCAAGGATTTGACCAAGTTTAGAGTACATATATTCAATTCAACCTCTCCATCTATCAAGACTCTTTTAACTCTATGCTTGTTAATAAGAACTTCAATATGCAGGGGTAGATTTTGGGGGTGATTAAAGAACATGTCATATTTCTCGGAGAAGGATAAACAATGTGGTGTAATGAGATGAGCTACCATGGTTTGAAATTGGTCTACATCCAAGTTTTTTGGAATTGTCGTATCAACCAATGCTTTTTCCAAGGTTTCCTTGTGAGATGGTGATATTTTCAACAATTCCTATATTGAGATTTGTACTAGTGTTTTTATAATTTTATCAACTTAGTTGTATTATTTTAATGAGGATGGGTGATCATTCATGATCATCTTGTTATATGTTCCTTTTAAGGTTACTTTGGCTACTTCCCCCTAGTGATTACATTAGTAAGCTCTTTATCTTGTTTGTCTTTTATAACTATGACATTAATGGAGTTGTCAAAAATTGACAATGATTTAATGGTGTTGCCATAGGTATGAGAAAATTTAACCTTATCTCCCCTCTTTTTTTTAATTTTTGGTTGTATTTGAGGATTCTCCCTTTTCATGATTTAAAAAAGGATTTTTAAATGTTGTTTGATCTTCATTATTTTTGGTTCCATTTATCTCAAAAATTTCATTATCTATTAGATCTTGTACAACTTGTTTCAACCTCATGCAGTCATTTTTCTTATGACCTTTGTTTCGAAGATATTCACAATGGTGGGAATCATTCCACCATGAAGGTTTTACTTGGTTTGTAACCTCTTGATTGAGGTAAGGTGGTGATCTTTTTTTAAATAAGTATTCTTAAAGTTTTTTCAGTAGGTTCTTTCAATGGTGTAAAATTCCTTCAAGGGGAGGTGAATTGTGAAGTTCTTGGTCTATCATTGTTTTGGTTTTTGTTGTGAGTAAACTATGTATTATTTGGTTGGTTTACATTATTTGCTTGATGGTTGGAATTTATATAAAGAGAGAAATTTTTTGGTTTGATGTTATTAGCTTCCACCACTCCATTGTTTACTAGGTTTTTGTTGTTATTCTTCAACCAAAATTGGGTTTTCATTATTTTTATTGGCTGGTTTTTTGTTGTTTTAGTTGTCGTTGTTGTTTAAAGATCCTTTGGTGTCTTTGTACACCTTTATTTCACCATTTCTTATCACGGCATATTCAATTTTCATACCATTTTCTATCACTTTATAAAAGGTAGGAGGACATTTTAATTGAAGAGGATAGTTCATTTTACTAGCTAAGTTATAGTTGAAAATACCCATCTTCTCCTTTTCAGGTATACTTCTTGGATATTTAGAAAATATGTGTCTCCATCTTTGTAAAAATGTCAAAAATGACTCTCTAGTTTATTTCTTGGTATTAAATATATCCAACATAGTAACCTCATGTTCTATGTTGTAGGAGTATTGTGTGACAAATTTCATAACTATTTCCTCAAAGGTTCCGCTATCGGGTGGTAACTTTGGAAACCACTCCATAGCTTGTCCTCATAAACTCCTTGGAAACAATCTCATTAGGTGAGTTTACTCATGTATGAATTCCATGCTTAGGGTGCAAAATTCCCATATATGATCTTGTGGATTGGTTGTACCCATATACTTGTCATAGTTAGGAAGATTTACATTTGGCAGAAAAGGTATCATGTTCAACGTTTGTCAAATGGGAAAGGATAAATGTTTTCTAAAGTGTACCTTTTTGGTGGTGTACCCCTTTGCATGTCATGAATTTATTGTTGCAAAGCCTTGAATTTCTTGTTCAAGGTACCCAAGGGGTTAACTTCATTTTCATCTTATTTCAATTTGGACACATCATATGCATGTGGTAACTTAACTTCTGATTGTGCTAAATTGATGAAGTACATCCTCTAGGACTTTGTCCATGATTTAATGAAATTTAAGATATTTTTGGGATTGTCTTATATTTTCTTCAATTACTTCCTCATAATTTTTATTTTCATCAAATATCTTAGCCCAAGCATTCTCATTTTCACCCATGTTTGATTGACTTCCTTGTGTTCGGTCTACGTGTTGATCTTGATTCACTTGTTGGTTTTGATTCACTTATGGTTGAGATTGAATTTATTCTTGAAGTGGTATTACTTCTAATGTGACCTTACTTATAGATGTTTTGAAATTATAAAACCTTGTCTTTGTTGATGGCATGAAAGTAATTTCAGATTAGTGCTTGCATTAAGGTCTCCTCAATGGTATTGGTTTAAACAAATCTTGGTTATGCTTGCTAAAAGAAAATGATTCGGTAAAAATTTCCAATGATTTTTTGATAAAAAATGAAGTGTGTCCAAGGATGAATTCTAATAGAGAAATTTATATCTCTATGATGATGTCTTATGATTGATCTTGATTACGTTGGTTCTAAGAAAATGACCTATAATCCTTGATGACGAACTTTTCAAAAATAAAAGATTGAGATGTTTTGACAACACTTGTAAATTAATGTTATTTAACTGGAATAATGTGGATTATCAACTTGTTTGAAGGTATAAAAATGGCATAATTTTTTTAAAACTTGTTTAGATTGAGAAGAACTTTAACCCAAAAAGGTATCCAAAAGGTATTGTGTACCTTTGACAAGTATTGCGCATTTATGAGATTTTTATACTTTTAACTTTACCTTAGCGATAGTTCCATCTCCTTAGAATCATCAACAAGTTCCACACAAGTTAGTCTAACACACTCAAGCCAACGTTAAGAAATCAACAATATAATCAAATTGAATGGAAATTTACAAAGGATAAGTATCCAAGTTAATTTTTAATCCATATTTAGATTGATATACATTAGTAATACTCACATATCTATTAAAAGGTTTTCCTTCTTCACCAAGTGTTTCCATCTCATTTGACCATTTTATCTTTTTTGCATATGCAGTTTCTCTCTTTATCTCCTTTTGTGCACAATGATCAAAAAGTTTAAATGTAACCTTTCTGGATTTCCTCATCTTAGCCATCAGCAAGTCATCATAAACATAAATTAGCTTTATGATTTAAATATATTTACTTAGGTTTAAAATTGACATTTCAGAGCTTAAAGGTGAAAAAAATAAGATTAAAAGCGAAAGACTTTAGATCAAAAGTGACAAAATTTTGTTTAAAGGAAACACACTTCAAATTAAAAGAAACAAACTTCATATTAAAGGTGAAAAATTTTAGGTAAGAAGCGATAGAAGAATATGAAGAAGTGACCCCTTTCTGATTGAAAGTGATGAAATCCAGTGTAAAAGTGACGTTATTCTATGTAAAGGTGACAAATTTTATGCAAAGGTGATCTTTTGCCTTTTCTTTGAACCTGCAAATACAAAATCTACAAAAAAGAAGCTCAAATACATGTTAAATTTAGTGAGGCATCGGGCCCCATGGTGGGCACCATTTGTGTGTGTAATTTGAGTACTAAAAAACTTCATAAAACATTAATATGATCAAATCAATTCAACATCAAGATAAACAAACTAGTTAAGCAATTTGAATTGAAATAAATCATGAGCATTCTATGGATCTCTAGTTCTAGGGACTTGAATTATGCTCTCAGCTGAAATTTTGATCCTCAAGTGACAACTTAGAAAATGAGAATATAATATGATGCAAGATGCTATGATAAATGACACAAATCATATATTAAATGATCAAAATTACTACATTATGATACAAATCCTTCATTATAACAATGCTCAAATGAAGAAATGATATGAAAACCAGCGTCGTGCCTATGCTTTGATGAAAGAAGTCTTCCAAACCAGCATTATGTGCTTTCTCTACATGAAGGTGGATTATTTTACTCTAATTATGCATCCTATTTATAGGACTTACCAAGGTGTAGGGGATGAATTAGATTAACCATGATCAAGGTATAGTTGAGGTTAAGTTTGATGATGTGTCCCCTTTGAGTGGACAAGATTTCGTGTTAAGATTAAATGGTTAATATTGCAAAACCTTTTAGTGATCCATGTGCACTCATTTCCCATTTCTCATTGGTTCAAATTTTATCATGTAGTGGTAGGTGATACTGTTTAGGAGGATTTAATAAAATGAATTAATTAAATTAGCCATGTATGATTAATGAACGTGTTTAATTCAATTAATTAAAGAACTATGTAATTAAATTATTAATTCAATTACATAATTAATTAATTTTGATTTAATTAATCCAAATGACTTAAATTTAATTATGTTTGCTTGTTGACCATTTTTAGGTGTATACAAGAACACATGAGTGCATAAGATTATAGAAAGTGTTGTAATCTTATGACATGAGACAAAAAGTGATAATTGATCACCCACAAAAGGTAAAAAAGTGAAAGTGTCACATGTTGGTAAAGGTGGATTATTATCCTCCAAAGTGGAAATATGTTAGTGCCACACATCCAGTAAAGGTGGATCAACTACCAATGTGGAAAGGTGTTTGTGCAACACATCCAAAAAATATGGAAAAGTAATAAAGTGATAAGTCCACCAAAGGTGGAAGTATTCATATGTGGTTCATAAGTAAACTTAAGTAACATGTGTGTTTATAACCTAGGAAAATAATTTACTAGGTGCAATAATTAAACACACCAAAAAACCTTTAATCTAGTTTTATGTCATATAGTTTGAATTCTAATGACATAAAAAAAAATAGCGATAAATAAGTTATCGTAGTGTTAGATTACCTTTAAAAATGATATGATATTGAAGATGATGAAATGCAAAAAATACAAATTAGATTAAATAAGTGCAATACAAACCAATAACCTTCGCATCTCATGTATTGAGTTGACATGAATACAACCATTTTCACTTTATATGATCTCTCTGATGAGTGATGAATCATGTAATGTGATTGCTTATTTAGATTTTTTTTAAATGACTATAGGATGGAGATAACTAGGAAAAAGAAGAAAAAATGGCGTGATGATAGAAGATGAGAAAAATGAGAGAAAATGCATCAATTTATATATTTCTATGAGGAAAATCACGGGTCGAAATACAATATTTACTAGATTTTTGGGATTTGAGGAAGGTAGAGGTATGAATTTAAGGCTTAGCCTTGTGAAAAGTGTAACAAGAGGAATATAGGTACATGATCTAGGTGTGGAAGCTCATGAAGGGGATAAATGTGAGAAGTGGGGTGACTACTTTATGTCAAGCACAAGAGGTAGGGTGACTACTTGCTGATATGTTTTAGAGATGGGGGATTCACATGTGTAAGAGATATGCTTATACGTGTGTGAGATAGAGGTAGAATACTTAGGTTCTAGGACACTTGTCAAGTGTGTCAAGGTTAGATCTTGATCCATGTGATGTATTCAATGGCTTGGATTGAATGGTTAAGGATTAAGGGTGAGGTAGGATAAAATGTTAGTCTAGTATTTTAAATTATATGCACTGCCTAGTGTGTCCAATTCCACACTTTTGTAGTTCCAATTTTAGTGTGTATTCATTCTTCTGTGAATTACAAGAATTTTTTTTATTTCCCTTCATTAAATTAATGTGGGCCCTTAATTATAGGTGTGCCCCATTTTTTTTATTCAAATATTATCTCTTTTATACTTGGCCCCTATTACCATGTGTGGCATATTTCACACATTTCCATTTATCATATTATGATTTGGCACACATTTTTGGAGTCCCCATGACCATATCGATCCTGATTAATATTTGAGCTCTAATTTCCTAGTAAAGGGAGGCTCGGAGTGTATGGGGAGACCTAAGTCACCCACTACATTTGGAGGTTCCCCTTACACATTAACTTGGGTCCAAATTTGAGTTGAAGAGAGATATTATGATTTTGGGTGGGATTTCAAATCCTTGGCGGCCTCCTTTGAGTTTTGTGTCCCAAAATGGCCTAGAGAGGTATAAAATAAATGTTACCTCTGTAATTTACATACATACATACAAAGAAACAAGGAGATAAGTGAGAAATAAAGAAATCAATCATCTTTGGCATCTCATGTCCATCAAGCATTCAAGGAGCAATCAAGCATATTAAAGCATTCATCTCTTCATGGTGGCTAAAAATGTTGAGTACATGAATCATGACAATTAGACAAGCTGAAAACGTGCCATTGTATCTAAATTTATCAGCAAAAGAGATGAAATTTTATGTTAAAGACCTTGAAAAATCTTGTTGTTTACCATACGACAAACTACAACAAACAAACACTGGCATGGAGATTCGTACGAGTCAGGCATCAAGACAGTATGAAAAAACATTCTGATACAAAAAAAATAGTCATCACCATATGATAGAAGGGGTTTGTATGAAAGACCTCGTACGAGTGATGGATCCTCTCCAGACAAAAAAACCTGAGGTCTGGTACGACAAACTAATTTTTGGTATTTATTTGTACAGGCCCCCTCACTGGATCTTACGAGGAACCGGTCTATAGTTGGAAAATATGACTCAAAACACTGAAACATCTACCGAAAACATGCAAAATTGGAATTTAGGAGATAGTTTTTTGATTAATCACTCGAGGTGGGTAATCCTAGGGCCGGTTGTGCCTTCGCATTCACTCAAATAGATGATTTATCATAGGGACCACCATTTTCTTCGCTCAAAGAAGGTTTTGAATTTTGAAATGAGGAAGTGAAAATGATTTGAAAATAACCCTTTTGGCCCTTATATAGGTTTTGACCTAATTTTCAAAATTGCTCTGATGAGCATGAAAATCGCACCCTTAGCTAATTGGATAGTCGTGAATCCATTTTTGAGACCAAAATTGAAATTTAACAACATTTTGTTGGTCAAAAATATAAATTAACCTGTTACTCAAATGAAGTTGATCGCTGACGCTTTCCTCACAAGATTCCTCTTCAATATCATTCCTAATCAAATGAGTCACACATTCTCTACTTCAATCCAAAAAATTCAACCTTGGTCAACCCAAGTTAACTCTCGATCACCACTAGTTAACCAGACTTTAAATCAAGCTTGAATCAAATTCTTCTGCATCTATTTAGTTCATTTGATGCTTTCAAATTAGTTGCAATCATGTTTTTCACCCTAACCTCATTTTGATTTCGATCTTGAGGGGGCAGCATCAATACATCAATAATTTGATTCAAATCAACAAGTTTAATCTCTAGGAGCATTAGGGCTCTGTATCAAATTAGGATTCTTCCAAGTGATTTCATCGCTACAAATCAAGTCACTTGAATCTCTAGGGGCATATCATTTTCATCACATCGCATCAATCTGATAGCACCTCTTAATCAGGTAATTGTCTTCATCAAGACCCATATAAATTCAATTATACTAAAAAATCAATCAAATGGAAGTTAATCTCATCACACCACATCAGGTTGATTAGTCATTCAAACCAATCCAAGATTGGTAAATCTTCTTTGGGGACAGATATTTAGTTTCATCGCTTCACATCAAGATGAATATTCAAACCTTTCTATCAATCTTTGCTCAATCAAGTCTGGAGGTGATACCTTTAGATCTCCCTATCAGTCTTTGCTCAATCAATTCTAGAGCTAGTATCTTCAAAATTTCAATCAATTAAGTTCATAATTGGTTCCGATCTATGTGATAATTTTATCGCTTCACATCAACCTATTTCCTTGATCTATCATCAAATGTTCTTTGAATCAACGTGCTTCTCATACATCAATTCAAAGAGGGGAAAATCTAACCACCTAAAATTGGTCTAGAAAACCCATAGCCCCTGTTTCAATTAATTGGCCTTAAAAATCCTAAATAAAAAGAATTTATCGCTAGACCCTAATTATGGGACCATTTAATCAAACTTGCTTGCATACTTAAATATAATTGTTGAGTCAAATTCTCAATCAAGGCTCAAATCACTTAATTTATTGAACTATTGAGTTTAATTAAAATTCCTAAACACTTGATTAAATGAACCCATTCACACATCCTCACACATGTGTGAGCACACAAAATTTAAATAAAAGAAATTAAAAGGGGACAATTAAAATTTTTGTCTCATTCTCCCCCAAACAAGCACAAGGTTGGCTAATCAGTGACCTTCCACTCAGATCAAGCCTACATGGATTGAAGTAGAATGAATCTCAACTGCCCTTCATGGCTCAATCTTGGTCGTCTGTTTTGAGGAATTTTCTATAAAATGGATAGCTCCCCTTGCTCAAAGAGAGGCAATTTGGAAAAGAAAAGTTATAATTCTATTTAGTTCTAGGTTTTTATCATGTTCTAGCCTCCATTTTCATTGTAATTTAGTTGATGCATTTTAGTTCTAACATAAATTTATAGCTTCATTTCCTTAGTTTGTAGTTGCATTATTGCTTAGATTACTTCATGATTAATATGTATTTAGCTTAGTATCTTTTGTAAATTTCATTTCCATGGTTTTAAGGGAAAATTATGCAAGTTCATGCATCTTTCCCATCTCTTGAATCTTCCATTTTGGATTCGTCTAGTCACTGATTCTAAATGCCAACCTGGTGAGCATCCTCCAAGAATCAAACTAGCTTAAACTAGGAAGCAATAAGTCACACTTGAGGTTAGTTTGCATAATTATTTTATTTCAATTTGATGATACTAACCCTTGAATTAATGGTTTATTGAGTGTTTTATGTATCAGGTTGAAGACCACATTTACCACACACAGTGCTTGTTGCGGCGCTTGCTAGGCTGGGTGATCATAGGTTTGGACCACAGAGGTTGGCTGGGTGAAAATGCTACCATAGGATGGATAGATTCCTTGTGTGTTCATCCATCCAAAGGGAGGAGCGAGGTAGTTGGTGCATGCGGAAGTAATTGGTTTTTGGGGAGGTGGTATGGTTTGCATTGCTGAGGATGGAGGAATGACCAAGTAATTGGTAAAGGTTGGTTGTTGAGGTTGGGGTGGTTGTACCATGAATTTTGTTGTAGCAAAGGGGTTGAAAAATGGTTGTTTTGCTTGGCAGGTAGGAGGGTTTGTAATGTGTGAATGCGTAGGAACTCCAAGAGCTTGTAAAGCTTCCTAGAAATAATGCCAAGTGGATGATGAGGTTGCTTGTGTGGATTGAGATATTTGGGAGGATGGTTTGGAAGTGGATGCATTGGGTTTCATTTGGATGTTAGGTTGGGGGTGAGGTGTTGAGGCACTTTGTGATGGTACAGCTAGTTGGGCCTGAAATGTAGGGCCTTGAGGAAACAAAGGTTGGTTGAAGGCTCTCATGGGTGGCATGCTTGTGGTGAATTGTGGTTTCTATTATTGTTTTGGAGGATTAGAGGGAGGTAATGATGTTGTTATGGAAGTGGTAGTAGCTTGTGCAACTAGTAGTTGTGAGATAATTGGTTGGGTAGAAATAGGTTGGGTATCAGTTGATTTGTTAATGGTGGGTTGCGCAGATTGGGTAGCGGAATGTTGGGTTGGTTGAGATGCTGGAGGTGGTAGAGGATTAGAAGGAAAAGCTCCTATAATGGAGAAGGGGTTTAACTGTTTTGTAGTGTGCACTATGGGTTGGGTGGTGGTTGACTGGAGTAAGTGGGATATAACTGAGGTGATTTGGGATATTCTTAAGCTCGAATCAATGATTTATTGCACTACAGACTGAAACATGTCAAATGGGATATTTATGGGACATGATATATTGGGTGGTCGGAGTCTAGGTGGAATGAAAATACCCTCGCGCTGAAATTTAGCAAGAATGGTAGCATTGTTGTGGCCTATGATGGCACTAACCATGTGTGCATGTCCAGGGTGACTCATGAAAGCTTCCTTGGATCTAGTGGTAGGGACTTCATCTGGATCAACCCATACATGTTTGACTTGTACTTGGTGTTAGGGGTCAAAGGACACCATGGAATTGTTAGGATCCATTGTTGGGTCAGACGAGCTAGTGGAAATATTAGGATCCAAATCCTTCTTCTTCTTGGAATGAGTTCTAGGTGGCATGAAATGAATGACTAAAATATACGAAGAGTGACAAATGAAAATGAAACTAAGTCAATGTGGCTAAGGATGATGACGATGACGTGAGACTTATTATTTGATATGAAAATGTATGGAGGATACCCACAGATGACGGTGATGACACAAACTGATGTGGATGGTCTAAGGACCTAAGGGATGACTAGGTGTTAAAAAGGGTGTGAGTTTATCTTCCTAATGTAGGCTCAAATGGCAATGATTTGTCACCCTAAGACTGACTTGTGTTCTTTTAGAAGATGATATTATTTTTCCATGTGAACCAACCTTTAGATCAAGGTGATGAGGTTACAAGGACAAAGTAAGCTATCCTAGACAATGCTTGGTCAAGGAGTGAAGCCAAGGGATGGGTTTGATTACAATGTAGGCTCTAATAAACTCATAAGGATGTGACACCAAGTGGGAGATTGTTTTTTATTTTCTTAGGATACTGATTGGATATTAGATGAGGTTTGAATGGATAGTGCTTATCTAAAGAGGATTGACTTAGACGATTAGGGATGATCCTAAAATGCAATGAGGGTATCCAATCTTTTGTGATGAATAAGAGTGGATGGATAGGTTTTTGATGTACTGACTAGTCGTATCTCTCAAAGTTTACAAAGGCGTGGTTCAAATGATACTTTCCCATAAAGCGCGAGACCTTGTTGTTGAAGATGATTTTTTCATACTTCTCACACTCTTGGGTTTCTTGTTGGATTGATTTCACAATGTGTTGGTATTTGTTAGCTTCTTTATTGGCAGTCTTCTTCTCTCGATATACATAGGGTAGTTGGATTTTCACTCTCTTATGTTTCCCTGAATCAGTCATTTCACGAAAAAATGCATTCTGATTGGTCACACTGGATGGTTTTGCAAAAGTAATCATTGTTTTCTAACTAGGTTTAACTCATCCAAGTTAGCTTGGTTGAATTTTTTCAATAGAAAGAATGAGTTTCAATTATACATCAAATGCTTTGACTACGTTAAGTATACCTTGGTTCAAACAAGAACATTCAAATTTTCTTGCAAACACGCGTCTGAAGACAATCCAACAAGGGACAAAGTAACCTTGAAGGATACAAGCAATTGTGACTAGTTTGATTGATAGGAAATGTTGGATACAATTGTTTAAATTGTGTATTGTCTTTGATGTTACACAAATGTCATATCAGTCATCAGACAGAGTCTACCGAGTAAAGAATGTCATATCAATCATTAGACAGAGTCTACCGAGCTCAGAATGTTCAGCAGGCAGTCTACTGAGTCTACCGAGTTCAGACGGTAAGAGAAGCAATTTACAGAGTCTATCGAGCCCTCCAGAATACTATATCAAGAAGTTAGTTACTACCGGGCTCACTCGGTCAACAAACAAAATTCAGTACTTACCGAGTTCAGTCGGTCATCAAAGAATATGTGATGGAAAGTCAGTCTTTAC